>JAHWFP010228128.1:30392-47053 GCA_023313725.1 Lithobius niger
ATAACATAAAGTAACTAAAGTACAACAAACCGACAATACCAAATTCGCAAACGTGCACTACCAAATTGTTGCAAGTAATTTTTATTTACTAGTGAGTTGATCACTGCTTTGAATGCGTCTATGGTGGTGTGGTCTCATGTAAGCGAGTGCTGTGTCTTGCACGGGCCCATAGTCTAGGAAGCATTGCCAGCATTTCTGTGCTCTCTATGATGATTATTATTATGATGATGACATTGGCTGTCCCTTTTGTAACAGGGTGCAGGCAAGAGTCGCTTTGTTAACCAAACTCAAAGGACACACACAAAAAACACACTCCTTCCCTTAGTCTTTCCCCTCAACACTTGCAGCTCCAGAATCCCACCAGCAACCACGTTCCCATTTTCCTTCCCTCTCCTCCACCCCCCACTAAGGAGCCGGCTAATGGCCTACTCTGCCTCCCTCCCCCATTCCTCTTTTACCCTAAAGTCTTCAAACCCCAAGCAATCCACCAACACATTCCATCGTTTCATTGCTAACTCCACAAATATCATAAGAAACATCTCCTTCCACCCCTCAGCAGCTTTCCACACCATCTCCCTTATAGCGAGATCCCCAGCCCTTGCTCTAAACAATAGCATGCGTCCCCAATTCCCACTGTAACAACCTTCCCATCCTATGCTACTTTTCTCCTCCCGGTATCGCTCAACTGAAGACTTTTTATCCGGTTCTCTCCTCCATATTTCCACCTCCACATCCTTAATGCCTTTCCTCCATCCCCCCTCCCCTCCTGTCTCCCTTCCCACCCTCACATATTTCCCCGCCGGTCTCCTCGTTCTATCCACCCACTTTGTGCTGCCCCGTCGCCTAACACATTCATACACCCTCCTCACAATCACCAACCCTTCCAACACCCTAACCCTCTCGTCAAACCCAGTCTTTGCTGCAACTTCCGTCGCCTCGAAGGACGAGCAGCCTATTTCCCCTTTCACCACTTATCCATCAGTGTATCGATTTTGAAACATTGCTGCACGTATGCAGATGAACAAATAATCAGGTGAATCTGAGGGGTCTGACCATGTTGTAATTAAAATACTGTCCTATGGACTGGCATAAAATGCGACGTCGCAGAAATTCCTAGATCTACAATAACTGCACACATTCAAATGACCCCCACTAAAGATCAGGTGATTCTGAGGGGTCTGACCTTGTTGGAATTTGAATTCTGTCCGATGGACTGGCATAAAATGTGATGTGGCAGAAATTCCAAGACCTGCAATGACTTAGGGCATTAAAAGAAGCTTTGCTGCATGTGTGCAGATGACCAACACAAAAGATCAGGTGACTGAGGGGTCTAACCTTGTTGGCATTTAAATTATGTCCTAGGGACTGGCATAAAACGTGATGTCACAGAAATTTCCAGACCTGCAATGACTTCAGGTATTAAAAGGAACATTGCTGCACATATGCAGTTGACCACTACAAAAGATCAGTTGTTTCTGAGGGGCCTGACCGTGTTGGAATTAGAATTCTGTCTTATGTACTGGCATAAAATGTGACGTCGCAGAAATTCCTAAACCTGCGATGACTTTAGGTATTAAAAGGAACATTGCTAAGCGTATGCAGATGACCACCAAAAAATATCAGGTGATTCTGAAGGGTCTGACCGTGTTGCAATTTGAATTCTGTCTCATGTACTGGCATAAAATGCTACGTTTTAGAAATTCCTTGACCTACGATGACTTACGGTATTAAAAGGAACATTGCTGCACGTATGCAGATGACCATCACAAAAGATCAGTTGATTCTGATGGGTCTGACCTTGTTGGAATTTGAATTCTGTGTTATGTACTGGCATAAATTTTAAGGTCGCAGAAATTCCTAGACCTGCGATGACTTAAGGTATTAAAAGGAACATTGCTGCACGTATGCAGATGACCACTACAAAAGATCAGTTGATTCTGAGGGGTCTGACCTTGTTGGAATTTGAATTCTGTATTATGTACTGGCATAAACTTTGAGGTCGCAGAAATTTCTAGACCTGCGATGGCGTAAGGTATTAAAAGGAACATTGCTGCATGTATGCAGATGTCCACCACAAAAGATCAGTTGATTCGAGGGGTCTGACCTTGTTGGAATTTGAATTCTGTCTTATGTACTGGCATAAAATGTGACGTCGCAGAAATTCCTAGACCTGCGATGACTTAAGGTATTAAAAGGAACATTGCTGCACGTATGCAGATGACCACCAAAAAATATCAGGTGATTCTGAGGGGTCTGACCTTGTTTGAATTTAATATTCTGTCCAATGGACTGGCATAAACTGTGACGTCACAGAAATTCCCAGACCTGTTATGACTTCAGGTATTAATAGGAGGGTTGTTGTATGCATGCAGGTGACCACTACCAAAGATCAAGTGAATCTTAGGGGTCTGGCCTTGTTGGAATTTAAATTCTCTTTTATAGCATAGCATAAAAGGCGACGTTGCAATAATTCTACGACCTGCAAAAAACTTAGGGTAATGAAAGGACCACCACCACCAAATGTAAGGTGATTCTGAGGGGTCTCACCTTGTTCTGTTTCAAACCCTAGCATCAAATAGGATGTTGCAGAACAGAATAGAATATAAGTTCTACGACCTTCAATGACTTAACAGCAATGACACTTTTTCCCTTGTTACCCTCATTAACCAACCATTGCAAGCATATTTCTATCCCTCACGTGTTTACTGCCTGTTGCATTGAAATCGAAGCATTTTGCCTCCTGGAGCTATACCAGTTCTCCCGAAGGTTTGAAGATCAGCTCCTCTTAACGTTTGATGGTAAAACAAGAATTTTGAAATGTCGGATCATCTTGCCTGGAGCCAGGAAGCAAAAGCCGCTGCTTCTTTCCGGGCATGCATTGTGCAAATTAATGGTGAAATGTAAATCGACTTGTAGGTAAGCATAGTTTTTACTTGTGAATATGTTATCTATAATTTTACTATTAAATATTTTACTTGTAAAAACGGTCTTACATGTCACACTTATTTATTAACGATTATACAGCAGACACAAGTTCTTAGAAATTCCTGCCTCTGTATAAAATTTTTCGTGCACTACAAATACCTAGTAATTTGTATTAATTATTTTTTTATAATAAAATTAATAAAGTAAATACAAAACACAAATAGTGTTATCATAAATTGTTATATTCAAAGTTACGCAATAATAATTAGTGTTACTATTATTAATTTTTATTACAAACTAATCAGGTAGTACTTAGAACGTGGTAATTTATTGTATTTTTAATATTGCTTTTTGAAGGCTCGTGATTTTCTAAAGACTAGGATGCAAAATAATTATAATAATAATAAATAAATAATATTTACAATTACTGTTACTGTTATTCATTTTTATTACAAACTAAGCAGGCAGTGTTCAGAACGTAGTAACTTATTTTTAATGTGTCCTTTCCAAGGCTCGTGGACTTGGATGTAAAAAAAAATAGTAAATAAATAATAAACAAAACATTGTTTACATTTCGTACTCCTTAAATAATTTTAAAATTAATCCTTTACAACCTTTTTTAACTCTGCTTTTGTTTATTTACTCCTCTTTTGTCAAATCGTTTTCATCTGGTATAATTCATCAGCAGAAGCAAATGTGCACGTAGTAGAGATGCTGGCTGTTAAAAATCCGTTAACTTTCGATTTTTTGGTTGTTTCGATTTGTAAAGGAAAAATAATAATACTTAAAAAAGGTAATTTTGATATTACCGTTCATTCTTTGCATTAATTTCATTATTAAATTTTTTTTTAATTTTTTTTAGTGCTGGATTTGTTTATTTTCACCTGTTTTTAACAAGTCGTTGCTTTATTTTCCTTCAGTGAAAGCATTTTTAGCGCTACTGTTGCCCGGAATGGGTTATCGATGAGCGGTCGTTGCTGAATTCGTTGCTGGAATTACCGACGTAGAAAACATGGAGGAAAACGATGCCAGTCCCATCGTTAAAAACGCTGCCGAAATGTAAAGTCAAAGCAGAAGTTGAGTGGGAAGCTAGTAATACTATTATTTAAAAAGAAAAACTTGAAAATTCTGGGGATTTGGCAATACCGATACTGAAAACATGGTTTTCTGGTCATGCAAAACCAAAACCGAAGTTAAAAAAATACAACCAACCCATCCCAACTTTACACACTCCTAGATGGTTGTACCAAATTTCAGGTCAATTTACCTAATAACCTCCTCACAAGGCGAGGTAATGGCTTAAAACACCAAACAAAAAAAATAATGCTCAAAGTTTTCACCTTTATAGAAACGTTGCACCTGTGACGAAACATTTTGAATAACTAATGACTTAGTATTAAAGGGAAATAAGTTTAATTAATTTTTACTTATCCTAAAATACTTAGGCCTAGGCTACCCGTTAAGTTTGTTTTAGGCAAAGTTTTAACTTAAATTATCAACTGAATGCTCTATGCCCTAACAATAAATTTAAACAAGATGCACCACTACACTGCATTAGTAATTCGACGTGTTGTATAAAGAATAAAGAAAAATATGAAATTGGTGTATGCAGTTGTGATGGCAGACATACCAACAGGACACTACTAAAAAATCTGAATATCTACTACAGAATATCTACTGAAGAATATCTACTATATTGCACATTATATTAAAAAAAAATTGTCTCGTAACTTTTGCTACTATGATACGGCAAATGAGCCAGAATCCTGTGTGCGACGATGCAATCACTGACCAGATAAGTTTTCATCGGACGCTGATATTGGTTTTCCTCCAAAAAATAAAGAAACTGAAAGCTTCGTTGTTTTAGTTTCCCGTTCCCTTTCTTCGTGTTCATCCGAATTTTACATTTTTTAAATCTTCGAACATCATATTTTCAGTAAATTCAGCAGGTAATTGGGGGGGGGGCTAGGAGAAGTCATATCGTGCTGATGGTACGTGAGGTTGACTACTTTAAATTTATTTACACCTTTTAGGTGTATTAACAAAAGTTAAAATATTCACACGAAAATTGTGACAAATTCGACATTGAATATAACACTTTGAACACATTGAATATTTTAAATCTGTTAGTAAAACTAATATCGAACCAATAAAAGTTGCGCGAGTCTTCCTGTTACGGATTTAAAAAAAAAAATCGGAGAATTCAAGGCCAGGAGGAATATTCCGCCCTTCCCTCCCTGGCCAGTCCGCCACTGTAAAAATAGGACATAATTCGCTTTGTTCATTCTCTCAATAAGAAACAACACCACAAATAAGTGTAATAAAATACTGTAATAAATCGCACCTGGAAAGCAGCGAGGCTATGCGCACCTCACATTCAATGTACCGTCCAGATTCCACCGTAAAAAGTCCGTGTACCATCCAGATAAGTGACCACTCACTTTGTATTGTACTTCGCGATAAGAGACGAGCCATCTCGATGTCCGTGCTTAGTCTCTAACCGACCGCAATTTGAAGAGCTGGCTTGCCGAATTGCGCAGTTACACGCTGCAATTTTTCGTATGAAAGCACACCTTTACGATGACATTTCGCTGACGTCATTCACAGCTCGTATACTATCGGGCGACGGTTTTTCGCTTAAGGACCTGTTTAGAGGTTATCATACTTCCAATGGCGTATGTATATTCTGTTGAGCATAATACCTTATGTATTTGCACACTACTAGTGTCCCAACAACATACTTGAATTTTGCCGGATCAGAATTGAACAAATGTGCCTGGCTTTTGAGAAGATGTCGCTGACGTAAAACGGGGACTCCCGTTTTTGGCCACAACAGCATTAATTCAACGTGTGACACGTCGAATTAAAAAAAGGATATTTTGCCGGCCCCCAGCAAGGCCGGCTAAAAATGGTTTCTTATGCTGAAAAAAGTACTATACCTGTCAATTTTAGCATTATTGTCTCAATGATGCTGTCGGATGCTTGAGATTTGTATAGCCACCTCAGTGACTCAATGGCGCATGCGCCCCTCCCTATAAGAGTGGCGGTTACGTGGGCTCGTCATCTCTTTGTCTCTCAATTGTGCCAAAAAGTGACTCGAGAGGGGAGGCTGGTCGGGGCCCAAAGTATGGTAGGCTACTGTATTCAGCAAAAGAAACCATTTTTAGCCGGCCTGGCTGGGGCTGGCAAAATGTCCTTTCTTTGTGCTGTAAAGTACTATACCTGTCAATTTTAGCATTGACAGGCCGACCTCGCCAAATTTGTCGGCGGGCACCTTTTGAGCGAGTTCCCAGAGGTTCTGAGGCGGTTTGTTACCCGTGTGTTTCTCAGAGTGGGTTAAGTTGGGAGAAAACCCCTGAGAGGTTGAGCCCGTTGGTAACTAATTCAACTTCCCTTTGATATTATTATTATTATTTTTTTTTTTTTTTATGTACAAAGGGAGAGAAAAAAAAGGTGGCAGTTACCTTGGTATTTCTGTAGAAATCGGACTTCGGAGAAGACGATGGGTGGCTTCAGAGTGGACGTGATGGACGGGTAGAGAATATCTGCAATCGTTAGTTGAGTTCGTTGGGGTGGAATGAAGGATTTCAGGCTAGTTGAAGAGGTTCATGTTAGTTGGTTCGTGAACATAAAATTTCGTTCTTCTTTCGACTCCGAACAAGAAAGCCCAATTTTACCTGGGTGGAGGTAAAAATTGGTTTCTATTGCCTAAGGGGAAAAATACACTACCTGTAAATTTCTTGCATTCAGTTCCTGGACGCCCGTTACCCTGGAGGAAATAAAAACTTAGGTACGCCCAGTTAGCACACCCACTGCCCAGTTAGCACAAGCCAGCTGCCATCTCTTTTCCTCTCGATATGTCACGATTGGTGACTCCAGAGGGGAGGTTGGGTGGGATATTTACAAGTAGTGTATTTTTCCCCCTTAGGCAATAGAAACCAATTTTGACCTCCACCCAGGTTAAACTAGGCTTTCTAGTTGCCAGGGAAGGAAAAATACAGTACCTGTAAATTTCTTGCATTACAGATGACCTTGTCGTTTAGGTGGCGGGCACCATCGTGACGAGTTCCCAAGGGTGCGAATTGGGTCCCCAGAGGCTCGTTGATCGGTTTTAGACGAAAGTCACCCGAGTGGCCAGAGTAGATGATTGCGTAAAGCCATCTAATTGGGGAGAAAACCATCATTCCTAAAGCGAGTCAGCTAGGTGGTTTCGGTGTTTCCTCCTTAGTTTTTCTATAAAAATCGTAAGAAATGTGTGAAAATAAGAAAAGGAATTACCTTAAAATTTGATGGGTTGGATTCCACGAGTTCCTCGGTTGAAGGTATGCCATGAGAGTAATCTAAGTACAGATGAAGATCGGTGAATTGAAGATGGGGTAGGATGATCGTATAAGTTTCCAAAAGGTGGTGCGAGAGAAAGTCCAGGAATGAGCAAACGAAAACAGTCAGTGTTGAGGGTTTCGGAGAGCCCATTCCGGAAGGAAACAGAGTGAGCAAGAAGAAAGTTATTGTTTATGGACGTGCCACGAAGGAAAAATTGTAACCCTTTGCACGGGAGCGACAGAGGGTGCAGGGAAGTGTTCGTGTTCTGGTGTTTGACACGAATGGCACATCCGGTTTTGATGGCGTAAACCTAGGTGCATTATCCCATTGCCATACCTGACGGGATATGTACTGATCTTCGGGCATAGCTTGATTAGCTCGAATCCATTCTTGTGAGATTGATGCTTGCTGGCGTCGGATGATTTCAAGAAGATGGCAAGGTTGTAGGATCGTCGACGTATAGATTGGACGTGGCTCATAGTTTACAGACTGATTTCCGACACGAACCTGCAGAAGTGGGGTAAAGTTTTGGGTTTGAGATTGTTTGTCCGACGTTGAAGGCTTGGGTTTAGGGACAGCACGTAGTGGTGGTTGCGGGTGATGGATCTTGAAAATTTGTCTTTTCCCCGAGAGGGGAAGGGGAGATAGTCTGCGAAATTTTGCGTCAGCTAGTTCAACTCTATGATGAAGCTTATTATTACTTTCGAAAAGATTGGCAATGTTGGTCCGTTGTGCGGCAATAATTTTTTTCAGCACTGGAGATCTTGGCTTTAGCGGCAGCGAAATCCGTTGAACTGGAGCGCAGTTTTTAGTAAGTCTTGCTCTTTCCTTTTTGTTGAGATCAAGCTTGTGTTGAACAACACCAAGAAGAAAAGCTGGGTCATCGTAGCGGGCCAGTTTGGGCTTCTTTTTGGGGTGTGCATCAAGACATTGAGAGATAACAATCGGAGGAAGCTGGTTGTAAGAATCCGTAGGTTAAGTTTTTCCCCCGTTTAGCGTTGATGGGGGTAAAGTCAGGGTTGCCAGAGGTCCTTACACATAAAAATATCGAAATTATCGACCTTTCCATCGTAAAAATATCGACCGAATATCGACTAAATATCTACTGAATAGGACCTCATCAGATATACATGAACTGAAAAAATGAACCCCTAATATGGCAGGCTCTTGGATCATCTTACCACGTCCACATTCTGTATCCTAGTTTACGGGTTCTTGGAAGATCGTATGGGATTCAACCCATGTTGAAAAGGGTTGAAGCAGTTTTTGGTAGTCTTTTAGCCTTAACCCTTTTTGTGGCATTACAACTTTCTAATTTCAATACATTTTCAGTTACTTAACTGAAAATTGGTTAACACAGTCTTTGAAAATTATAAATATTGTGGCGCAAAACGCTCATTACTATTATAATTCCTGAGACACGCAAATTTGATTTTCATGGTTGTTACTGCAGTCGCCATTTTGGTAAGTAGCGATCAAAACTAACGTAGGCCTACCCCGTGTTAAAAGCCAGTTGCCATTTGGCAAGTGGTGACCGCCGACCAACACTGGTGAAGATTAGGCTTATCTGTACGACTACACATTGCAATGTAAAAACATTTGATGTATAAGCACATGTTGCAAGTTTCAGCAATGTCAGCCAGTCACCAAATATCGAGGAAAATTCAACAGACCGCAGGATGGTCACGGGAGTGGCTCAATGAGTCTCAGGATTGACGAACGACGAACGACAACTTTGAATGATGCGTTGAACTTCAAGAACGATGTACAGGAAACGAACGATGTGCTGAGCTTCAAGGCCGACGAACGATGTAAAGTCTGCAAAACCGACGAACGGCAAACGTGAATGACAGATATACGATGAGCTTCAAAAGCCGACAGACGGTCAGTGGTTATGACGAACGGTACAAAGAGCTTCAGATCGCTGGACGGTGACGGAGTGGCAAGTGTTGCGACGAGCTTCAAAGACCGGCGAACGGGAACGATGAACGATACGATGAATTTCAGGATAGACGAACGGCGAACGCTGAACGGGAACGTCGAACGATGCAATGAGCTCATATGATGAGCTGGGCTTCAAGAGCGACGAACGATGTGATGATCTTCAAGACTGACGCAAACGGGATGAGTTATTGAAGGTAGACAAACGGCAAGCGGGAAAGACGCACGGTACGATGAGCTTCAAGACCGCTAAACGGCGACAGGAGCGGTGGGTGGTATGATGAACTTCAAAGGCCGGCGAACGGGAACGATGAACGATGCATCAAAGATCGATAAACGAAAAACAAGATGGTGGGTAACGGGAGCGAAGCGACCGATACGGTGCGTGGAGGAAAAGAGATGGCAGCTGGCTTGTCCATGCGCCATTTATAGGAGGCATGCGCAGTGGGTGTGCGAACTGGGCGTACCCAAGTTTTTAATTCCTCCAGGGTAACGGGCATCCAGGAACCGAATGCAAGAAATTTACAGGTAGTGTATTTTTCCTTCCCTGGCAACTAGAAAAGTTTTGTTTTTTTTTTTTATAAAAAAAGGTTAGCAGGCCGTAGGTTTCCCTTTCTTTCACTTTAACGTCAACATCTGTGAGAGGGTGAGGGCTTTAAATTGATGTACAAGGGGTGGTAAGGTCCGTGATGATGGGTATAGTTTTACTGCGCTTCTTTTTTTTTTTTTGATTTGGTGAATGCTCTGGCTAATTTTAATTTTTTTGATTTTTTTTTTAACGTGTTTATTCCTGACCGGCTGTTGTTTCTGTTTATTGGGTTGAGGGAGGAGGTTGAGAGCGCAGACCCATGCAGTAATGTCGAGCATTAGACCTGCATGGGGCGCATGGAATGTATTGAAGTTGGAGTTTTGGACAGCTTGATCATATCAGGGTGCAAAGGGCTTGAATGAGCGGTGCTGTTGAACTGCCAATGGAAAAAGATTGAAGATTGTGGGAGGAAGTTGATGCGATGGCATTCCAGGCGTCTGTAATTTGAGATTGTTGTAGTTGGAGAAGGGCATCAGAGTTGAGTTGAGTTGGTGAGATTGGTGAAGTGGGATCTGAGTCGAAAACTTCTAGTGGCCGTGACGGGAACGTTGCTGGCTTCAAACGGGGATCGGACGGCTTGTCCAGTAGAGCAGGGTGAAGAAATCGACTTGGGTGGCTGTACGAAGGTTGTTGGCGGTTCTCCCCGCCAACAACCAGGGAGCCAAGGTTGTTGGCGGGTTCAACCCGGTGTGTGGTGGTGGTGAGAATTAGTGAATGGCTTTCGAGAGGATGGTGTCCGCGATTTGTTTGACTTGGGCAGCGTTAACCTCTTTGAGTTCACCTACTTCGTCTTTCAGGGAAGAGCAGGGCCGGATTTATAACTAGGCCCAATAGGCCCGGGCCTATAGCGGCACTTTTTTAGGGGCGGCATGACGGTTTAAAAACAATTGTACGTGAGAAAAGCGGGTGCAAATTTTACATGCGCTCCATCTTTCATGAAAATTTCTTAACTAAATGCTTTTGCCATCTATTGTTAGAATTAAGCTTACCCTATATCAGTATAAAAACGTATACCACATCCTATCAAGAGATGACGTTATAAATAAGTTGTTGCTATCTTGTGCAATGCTTTCCACCAACAGTAACCGTACAGTACCATGTAAATCAATTTTGAGGTTGACAGCGGTTCATTTTTCAAATATCGGCTAGTATTATTCGACATTTTGTCTCCATCTAGTCAATGTCGTATCAGTACTGATTGAGTGCAGGAACGGTGCTACACGTTAATAGGGCCCACTGACTTTTTCTTTAAAACTTAGTTACGTTATTTACGAAATTTCCACTTTGTGTTTGGTTGGTTGTCATACGTTGACCATAATACCGAAATAAAACGAGTAGCCATGAGCAAGTGAAACTAAGCGGAGCCCAGAACAAAAGGGAGAGGCGGGCGGCCGCCCCCCCCCCCCAAGGAAAAAAAGGGACAAGGTCCTAGTAAGCAAATCCTTAAAAAAAATTTTATTTAGGTTCATAGGGCAACGGAAATAGATTATTTTTTATTTCTTTGCTCAGCATCATAGAATAAGTTGTTTTTGCCGTATACTAGTTTTCAATAGATCACAAAAGAACATACATATTAAGAAAGTTGCTCGATGCGCGGGGGGGGGGGGGGGGGCGAAATTGAAAATTTCGTGTAAGACTTTAGGGGAGGTGAAATTTTAGGAATATTGAAGAGCGGCATTACGGTTGGGTCTACAGGCGACAAGAGCTTAAATCCGGCCCTGGGGAAGAGATTGTGTTATGTTGACGAAAAAGTACGTCCTGTAAATGCAGGAGGTAGGGCTTAACTTTTGCTCGGTTCTTTTAAAATTGTCCACGAGCTCGAATGTTCAAGCGTGCATAGTTTGTGTTTTAAGGTGAGAAAAATGTTCTCGTGATTTACTTCCACGATTTCTTCCGTCGTCGAGGCCATATAGTGGGGATACGTCAGGTTGAGCAGGGGTTGTTAGACGGTGATTCGGTATTAGGGGAGGAGTTGTAGAATCCAACCGTAGGGTGGGGGAATCGTCGTCCTGTAACGGCGGATGCTACGACGGAGTAGGCGCTTGTACCATCGCTGGCGCCTGGTGTAACTGGATCTTACATATTATCACTCTGGGTTGACTTTGAGTACATTTTGGTTAAAACAGCACAACTGTTACAGTCCCGGCATAGGGAATGGAGCTTCGATGTCCTAATAATTAGGCTAACTAGTAATAACAAGCGGGTAACACTGCCACCAAGGTGGGAAAGAGCTAGCTAAGTTAAATTGAAGAGAATTGTCTTAATGTTAATTTCCAGCAATCATCGAACTAGTAAACCAACTGGTGGTTAAACTCCTGATTTTTATTTTAAACAGACATGTTAAGATCACACTTTACATTTGGTGTAAAAGCAGTCCGCTTGAAAACTCGCTTTTCACTTTTTTTTTATTTTGCTCACGTAGCACAAGGCCTCGCTTGGGCCACTTAGAAGCCTCAATATTAAAAATGCTGTATCTCCGTGAAAAATGGGCCAATTCGGCTGAAATTTGTTTTGCTTAATAGCCCATTACTTTAGCTTTCATTCTGCGGGAACAGATCCCGAAATTTCATTACCGTTAATTCACAATGACGTTAACAAAAACGCTCCAAAATTGCCGTAACGCACGCAGCGCTAGCCGCCATTTTTCGCAAATTTGTATTTAATGTAAATACCTTTGGATAATTCTTTGGGATAAAGCCACGTAGTTTAGTGCTGTTTTAGGGGGCACAAATGTCAGCAGCTAATTGCTATGCTTTCATTTATCATGCATGTAAACATCGTACTTAATGTTTTTATCTAAACAGCGGTGACGATCTCTGTGTTCATAAAAAGGTTGACTACATTTCTCCATCTATTTGCGGATGCAATTAAATAACGCCCTACGAATTTTAAATATATTTCAGCATTAACTAAACTACCGTATTTAATCTTTTCCCTTATGCTTATAACAACAACTTTTATTAGCATAAAATTTGTTTCATTTGCCCTACCTAGCTCGGACAACATGGCTTAGCTTTATCTTTAATATTTAGCGGACAGCAGTGTATCTTGTATTTTTTTTCAGAGATCTCCCATCCTACAGTAGTGACTCGTTTTACCTTCTGCAAACCACGAAAAATGCCTTCTATTAATTGGTCAATTTATTAAATCCAGGTGAACGAAAACCATCCTTCAATTAAGAGTTCAAAACTCAGTCAATTTAAGTTTCACTTTCAAAACTTCCACTCCTACGATTTTTCAATAGCTCTACTTGATCCAATGCATTTGAGAATTTAGTACAGTAGAGATTGCCATTGTCTTCGGTGCAAACGGATTCTGACTGCCTCTTTTCAGCCACTCAGGGCTCAGCTTTGGCCCACCTGCTCACCCACTCACAGGCCTGAATAGTAAACCAATCACGTAGCTGCTACGACCAATACTTTTGCTTGCCTTGTTGCCCAGCAACAGACCCGCCTCCTGTCAATCTTCTGACGTCAATAGCCAAACAATAGAAAATCGCATCCTCGAACGTCCGTGCAGCGGCAGCCTTTTAGTATTTAACAAACGCAACGTAAACAATCGACAGCACTTGCTCCGACATTGAAGCTACGAGTCACTAGAGTCCGGCCACTGAAAGAATGACTCGGCGTTCGTCGAATATCGCCCATGTTTGCCAGTACGATAGGTGCACCTTGCCGACAGCGAGTTCAATCGAGCTCAACATGGCGTCGAATTTGGCTTCCTTAGGAAAGCGCGGTAACACAGTCAAGCTCGGGAGATAGTTTAAAACGTCGTAAAGTATTTCGAATCTAGGGTGAGTGAATGTATAGAGTTTAGAACAAACACACAATCCAGAATATGTGCAATGGCTGCTACTGTCGTGAGGTTTTTCTATACGGCTCCTGCAAGGTGCGTTAAGCCTATAAGCTTTTCCGGGCAAGTTATCTACAGACGTCGGGGAAAAAAACGGCCGCGTCTATCAACCATTTTGCAGCTCAGTTTTTTTCGACACGTCAATATTACCAGAGATACTATAGCTATAGTATCTCTGATATTACACATGCATGCAAGCAGTGATTTAGGAGTGGGGACCGCACTCTAGTTTGCCTTTTTTGATGGTTGTGATCGGTGTTAACAGCAATTAAAGTAAGCGGCGGCGCCAAATTGGGACGGCGGTGAGAGGGAAAACGATACGCTGGTTCCTTGTTTCGTTTTAGGATTCAAAACGTTTGTGCAACACTAAAGGCTTAACGTCTGGATACGAGAAATCTTACGAAATTATCGGGAGTGGGCAAACACGATGTTGATTGGCAACTACACTTTGTACCGATTACGTGTGTAAACAAGCGAGCGGTCGCATTGAAATGTATGCTTATCTGACAACTAACACTGTCAATGTATTACTACAAGGATTTGCACACGCTTCGGTAATTGTTTGGAAACCTTACTTTTCACGCTATTGACTTAATTCACCTACCTATCGATTCCTTTCGTCGTTAGGGTTCCAAAAATCATAACGAAAACGTGTGCAAACGTTTTTTTATTTAAAAAAAATTATTAAAACACGCTAAAACGCTATGCACAACAAGCTAGAAGCGGCAGCTATTCTACGCGATGATTCCGCAACTAGAAAACCTGATTTCAACCAGAACGTTACTAAACGAAAATTATCGCTTTCCTAGGCAGACGGTGATATTTGTGGCCGGATTTACAGTCCGCAGGGGCGCGCTTCGCGCGCATTATCATATACATCGAGAATTGGTGTAATCAGAAATAGTATGACGCAAGCATTTGTGAAACAAGGAACAAATTATGCTACTTCCTTGTTTCACAAATGCTTGCGTCATACTTTTTCTGATTACACCAATTCTCGATGTATATAATAATGCGCGCGAAGCGCCCCTGCGGTCTGTGATTCCGGCCGCAAATATGAAATATCGATATACACCAACCAATTTTTTTGTCTGCTTCAGCCATTTCGTCTGCTACCGGAACGAGATAATTTCCGTATACTCAGGGTCACGGAATCAGGTTTTCTTGTTGCCCATCCACCTCGCAGCATCGCGATGACGGAACGACAGTTGCGCGTAGCGTTTTAGCGTGTTTTAATAATTTTTTTTAAATAAAAAAGCGTTTGCACACGTTTTCGTTATGATTTTCGGAACCCTAACGACGAAAGGAATCGATAGGTAGGTGAATAAGGTCGATAGCGTGAAAAGTAAGGTTTCCAAACAATTACCCACGCTTCAAGGTCACACGTGTGAATTTATTGTTGACTATTTTCGCATCCCCAAACACAGCCGAAATCACGAGACTACTTCTATCGATTTAAGTCGTAGTCCAACAGTTTTTCGTGATAGTTTGCTTTTTTTAGACACGTGGAAATAAATTCGTATTTATTCTTAATTCGTCTTATTTTACTTTATTTGTATGAATTAAATAAATTCTTAAATAAATTAAAAGTATTTAATTCAATATTTGTTCAATGTTTGTTTCAATTATTTTGTTTGTTTGGCTTTTGGGCAGCTGAATTTGGATGGCTTGCCTGCGTTACTTGTTGTTGCCTAGCAACCACTAGAGGATGAGTGATACGTTAAGCGCGACGTTTAAGTACGAACCTTCTTTTTAAATCGTTTTTAAAAGTACTTCTACTGGAGCAAACATTTTCTCACTTCACTATGTTGTGGGAGGAACCATAAATTATCTTTCTTCATTGCTGAAATTATTTCATGTGTTGTACGTAGCTTTAACAACGTCTCGAAACGAGACCGTGTTACATCATTCCCACTGAATTCAAAGCACGGGCGACAGGAACTCCCTGGACCAAGCTCATAATATAGCGTTGCCAAACCATACGAAATCTACATAATGTGCCTTCGTAACGGGTAATGGAGAGCGCACCTTGCGCGCACCAAAAAAACAGGCGAGCGAGGCCACGACTTAAACAATCGATGATAACCTCAAGTCATTCTCTTAGTGGCCCGATTATACGACAGTTGGGATGGAGATTCCGAAGGTCCGAATGTTGCCATGCCGGGCACGGTAGTGGTTAGGTAACTAGCGGTTATTTTTATTTTTTTGGAAAAGTAACTCTAAATTTTAAACTTCAAAACGTAACTTACTTTTATCTTTAATGTCGTAAAATTTATGTTGGACTTAGCCAGCGGCATTCCTGACAACAGGCCAGCATAACGTGAGGGTTTGTCTGTTCCCTTTTTAATAAAAACTTTCGTTTCTTATTTATAGAATCACCAAGCAAGCTGATTCTTAAATAATCAAAACTCTTCAGGTCTCATAGCGTTATTTATGGTAGAACCCTGGTAATTCTAGCCCGACTCGAGAGGGAAAGGTTTTAGCATAATGCATCTTGTCTAAACCTAGCTGTTGTAATTTAATGTATGTCACATTGACTTAAACAGAAACCAACTATTTCTAGTCGAAATTGTAAATCGTCCTGAACTAAAGTATTTGTTCACTTGTGGATTTTTAATGTAAAATTCCGTACTGCTTTTTATTTAAAGCCTTCTTGTTGTAAAGAAAATCAACTAGTTACCGATGTAGTGTTTATTTAAACATGTTTATAAAATAAAACCAAGAGTTTAAAACTCCGTTTTGTTTCACTATGATTTATCGCTAATTTTAGGTTTTTAAGTAACGAAAATTCATCTTATTTTTAACCTAAGAAAGTAAACAAATTAGCAGCCCCACCGTTGGTGGCAGCGACCATTGAACTTAGTTTAGCTTATAGTAACCTTCAATCAGGACGCCTATCTTTACCCAACTTGGAGTAGAAATGAGCAGTGTTTTTATTCCGCAAAAGTAAAAACGGACACTATCGAAGTTAAGACTGAAACCGCAAACACACCAGACTAGCAGTTCTGTCTCAAGCACCCGTTGAACAGGC
>JAHWFP010228128.1:52053-62185 GCA_023313725.1 Lithobius niger
GGTTAAATAAACTAGCTTAGTTGGATGCTATAACGCATTAAGTACTGGGAACGTTTAACGTTTAAATTTTGAAGTTAAAATTGATCGTTGTGGAAATTTTTCATGTGGATTGCGGCCGACAAACACAATAAAAAATATCACACAACAAATGGTTGTCTGTACAAATCCTCGAGGTTTAGTACCTTCGCAGAGGAAGCTCCTCCTAAAATGCACTAAGCTAGTGTGTTCGGGCTTTTTGCCCTAAAAGGAAAAGATAAAGTAAAAATACATAAATACAAGTTTCAATAATGGCGGCCACGATGAAGGTGCGATGTGGTGGGTTTGAGGTGATCTTCAAACGTAGTTTAAAGGTTCTTCTTGATGGAAAGTCCGGATTTGGGCTTCCCCAAGAGTCTTGTATTACAGGCTATTGAATGTCGAAGAGTTTGTAAGAATCGAATGTCGAAGAGTTTGTAAGAATCGGACCATTATTGCGAAAACGGCAAGATTTGCCTAGGCGAGGCATTTGGTGCCTCAAGAAAAAAAATTTCAAATTTTTGAAAAACAGGCGTTTTTCGGTGGCGCTCGTTTACAGCACAAAACTAAAGATACCAGCTTATGTAATGGTGCTGCTCACAGGTCCTTGAGGTGCCTACTGTTCTGCATCGACATCTGGTGTGATCTCGGGAAAGTTAGAAATACTTCGGGCGGCCGTTTTTACTTTTGCGGAGAAAAACTAGCATAGCAGTCACTACTGCACAGTTAGGAATAGAGCGTCTATGTCCTATCTAAAGTTTAGCATTATTTAATCGTTGGTTCACTGCCACCAGGTGGGTGGTTTAATTGCTAATCTTAGGCTTTAAATAAAAATTATTTGTTTTTAGATAAAACACTAGCAAATTAAATCTCTCTACAAGCAAACTGAGTTGAAAACTCTTGGTTTTAATAAACAGGGGAAAGAAAATACTTTACATGGCAACTAGTCTTTTTACAAGAAAACTGAAAGGCTTTAAATAAAAGCACACAAGTAATTTTTACATAAAATAATTATCGGCAACGAATTGGAATAAAAAAACTCCACACTATAATTTCGAATAGAAAATGTTCTTTGGTGTTACCTAAACACCTCTAAGTCAGAAAAAGTACCTCACAATTTCAATCTCAGTCTTAGTTTGGGATTATGTTTCAAGGCATCTTGCACAATATCAAATCTACTTATTAACATTGAGTCAAGCTAGCAATAATCAGGGCCCTACCATCGAAGTCTGTGCTTCTGTAATTATGCTACAGGACCTTGGTGATCTAAATAAAAGCTTGTTTACATTTTGTAAGACAAACAGAAAGAAAGCCGGTTTTTAGAAAGGGTACCTTAAACTCTTAAGTTATGGGAGGGGAGACCAGAAAATGCCGATGGTTTTTAACTACCCATAATCGCGATTCCAAAGTAAAAAGTTAAGTTTAAATCTTTAAGTTAAAATTTAGAAATAAAGTTCCGAAAATTAAATTAAAGCTAAAACTAGTTATCTAAACTACTACTTTGCCCGGTATGGCAACACTCGGACTGGGGACATCTCAGCTCCGACCGTCGTACTAACGTCTGACTTGGGAAGTGGCAGGGTAGCCTTGTGATCTGAGTGGAGGGAAAATTGAATACTGTCTTTTGGTTGGAAGGGAATTGTAGGAGTTTGAAGAGCAAAGGGAATTGCCGACTTTTGGTGGCATGGGAGGCCATAGCTTGAGTTTGGAACTCACAACAACGTGAATAGGCCTATAAATAAAAACTATGATATTATGTATCGCAACTATTGAAAGAAGGAGGGGGGGGGGAACGAAGTGTTTAGCTCAAATCTTTTTACAAACGTGATATTTTAGTAGAAGGATCGTTACTACGGTCGAAGTGCTTTTGGAGATCGCAAACATAAAATACACAAAATAAAAGTCCGTAAAAATTCGTAAGAAAAGCTAGCCGGGATCAGTAGAGTTCAAAGACCTAGTTTTTGGTAAAGTTGGCCAAATATAAGTAATTCAAAAGATTAAATATACCAGCTTATTCCCTGAATGCTAGAACGCATGAACATTAGTGAAATATTATTGCAGCCGCTAATAATAAAAATTACAGTCCAAGTTTTCATAAATAATTTGGCCTTCGCTAAAATAAAAACATCAAGTGTTGGGTTTTCAAATACATGTATGTGAGATTAAATACTTCCTAAACTACTCTAAGCTGGTTGGCTTTATGCCTGTTAAATAAATAAAGGTAATTAAAATTTTTGTACAGAGTTTCATGAGAGTGCCGGTCATTTTGGTGAGTTTTTCAAAATGGTGTAGTAAAATATGGAGAAGCAATTTTCCGGACCTGTTTCCGCAGGAATCAAGGTAGAGTCCAGGGCTATTAAGGGCTTCAAATCCCAAACGTTTTTGTCCATTTTTCGTGGAGATACATCAAAGTCAAGACCGAGGTCTTTTTAGGCCTATTGAGCGCTAATAAGAAAAAAAATTGTTCGTTGCGAAAACGATAAACCCTCAGGTTTTTAATGTTTTGAGGCGAGGTCTCCTCTCAAATCTGATGGTGAAGACTAGCTTCTTTACACTTAGTATTTAATTATGCTATAACGCAGTTAGGTTAGTTTTTAGTTGTTTGCAGAAGCAGACAAGAGAATTTTTAACAGTCGGACATTTTTCATAAATAACGTAAGTCGTCACTAGTTTTACAAATAAAAAATATAGTGTGTATCCTTACATGTATGTGAGGTTAAGTACCATAAATGGAAGCCCCTCCTAAAACACAACTATAAGCTAGTGTTTTTGGCTTTATGCCTGAAAGAATAAAATACAAAATATACACAGTTTTGGAAAACGCGACCAGAAATGAAGATCACTACGGCACAGTTTAGAGCGATTTTTCTTAGTGATGTCAAATTTTAATGAAGATGAATTTTACGGATTTATTTCCATGGAAAGTTAGAGGATGTATTCTTCTATTAAGGGCTGCAAGAATTGGTCGATTTGATGCGTTTTCCATGGAGATATGCCTATTTAAGTAGCGAGGTCTTTCGGCGCTGGAGCGCCAAATAAAAAAAAAAAGTGTTCGTTGAAAAACGAAGATTTCTGCCCACAGGTTTTTGCTCGGCGGTGTCAAGGTGCCTCACCACAAGTGTCTAATACAAGACCACGTTTCGAGGAGAAAGCGGGCTGGCCGGAATTTCGTAGACCTGTGTAGATGCAATGTCAACTGGAGGGATGTTATCGGCAACTGGAGACGAATTGGGGGGGGGTCTTCCATGATGGTGGGTTAAGTCTGGAGAACATGTTGGGTTGGTGTTTGTGAGACTGAGTTGGCTGGCGTCGAGAGAATAGTGGTAACACTGTTCGGCGTGTCAGTAGCTGCTGATGGCCTCACCCAGGATTGTTGGGAGAGGGGTGTATTTGCACTGGAATCAGGATGCGTTTTCCCAGGAGTTGGTGGGACCGCTACTGTCGTGGAAGTCGGGGAAGTTGACGACGAAAGAGAGTCTTGAAGCTTGCGGATAGTTTCTTTATGGTTGGCTGCCTGGCGCTTCCGTGTTGCTGAGAGAAGTTGTCTTGAGACGATTTCGCGCCATTGCTTGCGTGTGATGGTAACACATATGGGGCACGGGTTCATATAATAATCACAAGTCCTGTGAAATTGGCAGACTTGCTTGTGGGGGGTCAATCCGGCGGGGGTTCAAAAGACCTGCACAATGGCAACTCCCCAGATCGTTGGTGGTTGGGACTCTGCCAAAATAAATGTCGACTTTGTCTTCTAGATTCTTAGGCTTCTTCGTCTTGACCATGATGGACAGGAAACGTAGTGGTGAAAGCAGAGAACAACACGTTGACGTGGGGTGCTAGTAGATAATCGTTGCCACAAAGGGTCACATGAACGCGAGGCGGGAAACCAGCCGGAAGGTAAAGGCGGAAGCCGAAACCGAAGGAAGTAGCAGTACCCCTGGTGGCGAGAAACGATACCATGATGGAGCTGAAGGGAGCTGTTGCGGGATGGGAATATCGTCGTACGAAGGGAGAGAGAATCGCTGCGAAGGAGAGGTGCTAGCGGCTGAAAGGCGAGGTTGAGCGGGATTCAAGACAAAGATGTGGCAGATGTCCGCGGATGGTCCCCAGTGTGTGCTCTTTTTTTTTTTTTAAATACGCGAGGGCAGAAGCAGTAATGTAGCGTGGAAAAGTCCTTTTGGTGTGTCGACGGCCCCGGTTCTTTAAAGAAGAGGGTGGGCCGAAGGGACCCGATGGGAAGCTAGAAAGACTTAGGAGTCCTGAGTCAGAGCTGGGACCCACCGAAGAGCAGCAAAGGGGAGGAAACGAGGGTCCGGTCTAGGATATGACGGCTCCAGTTAGGCGCCGGGTATTGAAACGAGCGAAGGGCCGCGTGAGTCGGGCCGAAGGCAGACAATGCTCATGCGGAGAGGAAGAAGCGTCGGTGTGGAGGCGTGATGGAACGTGTCTTAGGGAGAAATGCCATGAACCTTGTTGTCCGAATGAAAGGCGGCATCATATCCGGAGGGCAACATAGTGGTTAGGAGACGACGATCCTCCAAATGGAGGGTAGAACGGTACCATAAAAACCCGCTTTGGTGAAGGTTGGGGGTTGGGCAGTGCGGCGGAACAGAAAAAACCTCGATTGGAATGTGGGGTGCTCCTGGAAAATTCGGGATGAGGGCCAAGTTGATTCCGGAAGCTGCGGGAGGATGGTGACGACCGTAGCGACCGAAGGACAAGGAGAATCAAGGGGCTTCCTTTCGGAAGTTGGAAACACCTGGGAAGGAAATTTACACCGGTCGCATTGAAGAACGAAAAAATGTCAGAGGACGACAGAAGGCGGATTAGGCCGGAGGAGCTGCGATGATTCTGGCTCGAACGAAGGGCCGATGAGTGACGGTAGCCGGTTACTGTGTTTGGGTGCTGGGAGCATGTGATGGAGTTCATGGTGATCCCGGACGAAGGGCAGGCGTTCCGATGGGAACTGGCAGCGGCGGGACGGCACTGAGTGTGAGAGAAGAATGCCATGTTGGTTACAAACAGACGAAGGAGCAACCTGGTTGAGCGACCGAAGGGCAAGAGTTGAAGTGAGGAGCCGTCCCAGAGGGTGGAAAGGACCCCGGGATGCACGAGAAGGGCACCCCGATGTCTTCTATACCAACGAAGGGCGAGCAGTCCCGGCTGAAAGGCGGCGAGTCAACGGGGTAGTCAGTCCAGGAAGTGGGAAGCGACATGTTGTTGGCGGTTCTCACGAAGGGCGAGCACCTCAACCCAGGAGAACCCGAAGGTGAAGGAACGAAGGAAGTGCTGGAATGGGAGGCGGAACGGATCCGGAAGCTGCCGAAAGAAGGCCCTGGAAAATTCTTCTTACACCCCAAGGCAGGAGTCCAACCCGAAGAACGGCCGGAGGCGGTGAAACGAAGGAGGATGCTAGAATGGAAGGTGGATGGTACCCAGGAAATCACGGGAGAGGAGCCAAGCTGATTCCAGTTTCCAGTGGCTCGTCCGGGGAGCAGCCGAAGGGTAATGAAGCGAGGGAGCCAAGTCGTTTACATTTCCAATGGAGGGCAAACGGCCCGTTCAGAGAACGACCGAAAGGCGAGAGGAGAAGGAGCTTACCGGTTCGCAAGGTGGGACGGTCCCGGATTTCACGGGAAGGGAACGTGGATGTTTTCGATTCCAACGAAGGACAGGAGGCCCGTTTAACAATGGCCAAAAGGCAATGGGACGAAGGAGGTTGCCGATTCGGAACGTAGGTCGGACCCGGGATTGCACGGGAAGGAAGCCACGTTGACTTCATATCCAGCGAAGGGCAGGTGGCTCGTCCAAAAACCGGCCGAAGGGCAATAGGACGAAGAAGGTTCTCACATCGGAAGGTGAGTCGGTCCCGGGATTACACGGGAAGGGGGCCACAATGATTTCGTTTTCAGCGAAGGGCAGGTGGCCCATTCCAGAGCGGCCGAAAGGCAATCGGTCCGGGGATAGGAATGGAGGTGGAACGGTCCCGGGAAAACACGGGAAGGGAGCCACAGTGACTTCTGACCAAACGATGTGGAGGCCAAAAGGACAGAACAACCGAAAGGCAGGGGAGAACTCCGACTTCCGAACGGAAGGTGGGACCGACCTGGGAGGACACGGGAAGGGAGCCACGGCATCTTCAGATCCAACGAAGGCCGAAGGGAACCATGCAGAAAACAGCCGAAGGACCAACAGAACGAGCGGCCGTATAGGACGGCAGCTTGAGACAAAGAGATGACGAGCCCGCGTAGCCGCCACTCTTATAGGGAGGACCGCGCATGCGCAGTTGGGTCACTGAGGTAGCTATACAAATCTCAAGCATCCAACAGCATCATTGAGACAATAATGCTAAAATTGACAGGTATAGTACTTTTACAGCACTAAGAAAGTATGCTTTATCGGGCTCCCCACCATTTGGCTGGCTAACAATATTCCAAGTCGCCGTTTGAAGATAGTCTGTGTGGTTCAAATCAAACCAAACTATTTTTCAAAACAGCTTTCCAACGATGATTGGAATGCAGTTTTCCTATATAAGGCAGCCCTTTTGGTAGGATTTTTTTCCACTTTCGTTCAATATTTACCATCACCTCCTCCGAACGTTTCACACAAGGCCTAAAAAATATACCGTTGGTTCCTGTAACCCGACCATGCCTAACTTTTTTTTCACATTTTAGCGACCCTAATGTTTTTTTCGTCTATGTTAAAGTGCAAAGGGAAAACAACGGGACCGCATGGAATCGCTTTCAGTTGTGGTACAAAATAAAAACGTAACAATTTATACAGTATCTTTTAGGCCTACTCTAGGGATGCACCGAATATTCGGTAATTATTCGGTATTCGGCCAAAAATTCAAGTATTCGGTATTCGGCCGAATACTGATTTTGGCCGAATAGTGATATTCGGTATTCGGCCGAATACTGGTTTTGGCCGAATAGTAATATTCGGCATTCGGCCGAATAGTGTTAAGATTTGTTGGTATTCGGCCAAATATTTTTTAGTATAAATTTATGTAATTGTGTGAATGTAAGAACGTTTAGCTAAGCATTTAGTTTTTGGTTTGTGAGGAATCGACTTCTGACATTTCTAAAAGATGGAAAAAATGATCAAATATTTTTAAATTACAGGAATTCGGTCAAGTATTCGGCCGAATAATTCGGTATTCGTCCTATTCGGCCATTATTCGGCACAGAACCGAATAATTCGGTATTTGGTATTCGGCAGTTTAACTATTCGGTTGTATATTCGGTATTCGGCAAGTTGAGTATTCGGTTATATATTCGGTATTTGGCAACTTAAGTATTCGGTTGTATATTCGGTATTTGGTATTCAGCAAATTTTGTATTCGGTGCATCCCTAGCCTACTCGTACGTTAAAGGCACATAACTCCCTCCGGTACATTTTAACAGTTTTCCTCGATACATTACCGAAATACTTTTATATGAATTCATTTACCTTATATTTGATCGTCTAAGGGTACGATCCCGATGACAGATGTGGCGCGTGTACGCTAGTAAGCGGGTCATTCCGCCTGAAATCAACACAGTAAGGCTTGATTATTTTCTTGACCCTCACCAAAACTGATGAATTTTGGCATGCTCATTGGACGTCTTAAGAAATAATTTTACCCAGTAGGTTTTAGGTCTGTAACTTCATTATTTTAGGAGTTACAGGACTTTAAAATTTTAAGTTTTACGCAAATTTTTAGTGCAGCGGTAGATTGAAACGGCCATAACTTCTGTCCTAATTGACCTAGAGAGCTCAGTTTGGTGTCATTTTAAAGCTCTTTTAAAGCTCTTTCAGTTGATATGCAACACTTTGTGTTATGGCACATACAAGTAGTGAAGATCATAAATTGTAATCTTTGACACTGTGTAAAAAATAAAAATTTAAATTTTTGAAATTTTGTTATTGTGTCCCCCAATACGTTTTCTAATGACCCAAAAAGTTTCAAGTTGGGACAGCAATATAAAGGGTAGGTGCAATTTATTTTATAAGCAGGTGCGCCACCAAATTACACTAAATCAACAGACAACATTTTTAAGTTAACAGTACAATCTAGGGTATGCAAGTGTTGAAGTTTCACTAATTATTCCGTTAACTACTAGTACTATGTGCAAACTCAGTTCTTGTTTTTATTAACTTTATGGCGTAGCATCTGAATTTATGAAAGTGGTGTAATTTGACTGATGTACTTCACCTTTGTTGTTACTTAACACACGTAAACACGTCCTTTACTCTGATCATCTAGTTATAAGTTTGAGCACTTATTTTCAGAATATCTTTGCGTGGTGGATAAATAAAAGATGGATTTGGTCCCGCTGGATGACGGAACTAACTACAGGGGTGCTGCCGGGAGTACCAACTTTTTTCACATTCCCACTTTTTATTTTTTTCACATTTTTCGCATACCTACTTTCATTTTCGTATCACTATTTCTTCGTTTTCATACATCACCAGTTTGTAGCGGCGCTTATAGGGTCTTGAGGTGCCTACTGTCTATAGCACCGACATCTGGCGTACTTGTGGATATTGTAGTATAAATCATAAGTGGCAGTTTTTACTTTCATGGAAAAACAGTATAGCGTGTCTACTGCACAGTTAGGAGAAGAGCGTCAACGTCCTAACTAAACTTTTATGACCTATCTATCACGGTTTACTGCCACCACGATGGGTAGTTAATTTAATTGCCTACTTAGGAGTTAAAATAAAAATTGATTTGTAATTAAATAACCCTTGCAAATTAAATCGGACTCGGAAGTCAAACTGTCGTTTAAAACAACTTTCTTTTCTGTTTTAATTAAACATGACAAGTTAGTTTTCATAACACTCAAGTAACTAGTTGGTTACCAAAAAAAAAAACGGAAGCTTTGAATTAAAAGCTCTGGATTTACAATTAAATCGGCAAAGAACTAAAATTAAAGTTCACAACAAATTTCGACTAGAAAAGTCGATTTAGGTTATCACAACCTTCT
The DNA here is from genome assembly GCA_023313725.1 of Lithobius niger. Lineage (NCBI taxonomy): Eukaryota > Metazoa > Arthropoda > Chilopoda > Lithobiomorpha > Lithobiidae > Lithobius > Lithobius niger. The sequence continues at coordinate 61,038 of JAHWFP010228128.1, forward strand.
TACGTTACAAACATGACTCCTGCAGAATGTAAAATAGTCTTTTGAACGAAGTTAGCAACTCTTGCATTAAAATCACTTCAACATCACACTGAATCTAGATTAGCGTTATAAGGAAAACTAGCTTTTGAAAACTCCTGCTTCAACGATAACCCATGCTAGATCTCGGTGATCTTTTGATTATTTAGTAAACTCCGAGTTTACATAAATAGAAAAATAGCCGGTTTTTAGGAAGGGGACCTTAAACCCTTAAATTATGGGTGCCCTAGACCAGAAATGCCGATGGCGTTTGCCTACCCATGAGTTCACTCTAAAGCTAGAAGTTAAGTTTAAAATCTATGACTAAAAAGAACATTATGCCGGCCCCCAGCCAGGCCGGCTAAAAATGGTTTCTTTGTGCCTAAAACATACTTAACCTGATAATTTAGTATTACATTCCTCGAATGTGATGTTCCCCTGGAGGGTTCTTATGTTGTGCAGCCGCCTGCTTGCATCGCACGGCAGTCCTCCCTTATAAAAGTGACAGCGTGCACGCTATCGGCATTCATTTTACTCTCAATATGCCAGGCGGTGACTCGAGAGGGGAGGTACAAAGAAACCATTTTTAGCCGGCCTGGCTGGGGGCCGGTAAAATGTTCTTTCTTTGTTGCCAAAACATCTTAACAAAATACCGGCAACCGGCGTTTACAGTGGTTTGAAAACGACATAACTTCATCAAAAACACACACAACCACCAGGCAGAAACACACACCCAAGTTCCTTTGAATTTTCGGTGAATTCCACCCCGTTCACCTTCTTCAGAAAAAATGTCAACACAAAAACGTCCGAAAACATGTCAAAGTTCGCGAATTCCAGATTTCAAAAACACGCGCGTGGAGGGATGCATCACTGATCTTCACTTGCCATCTGGATACCCCACTTAGCGTCAAGCTTGGCAGCCAGCGTAGGTGCCACCAATCTGTCAATGCCTTCGTATGTCAGTCCCGTGATGTTCATTAATGGATGTTTAAGAGTTGTAAATCGCCTAATCGCCAAAGACTCAAGGGCCCTCAAATGTGCATCGTTGTGAGTGTTGGAATTCATCAGAATGGAAACCTTATCCCACGCAATGGGGTGTTGTGTTCTCAGATGGTGTTGAGCGATTCCATTCC
>JAHWFP010228130.1:6002-71207 GCA_023313725.1 Lithobius niger
CCCCACAGCATACACCACTTCTGGCGATTGGATGATGATTAGGCATGGGTGTTAAGTTAAATCTTAGCTCGATAAATTCGCCTGTAGCTTAAGTCCCTGTGCTCTGGATTTGTGGTGAGTTTAGTAATTTTTTCTTTCTGGCAAATTAAATTAGTACTCTGTAGGGCTTAATCACTGAGCTTAAAATTTTTCAAATAATGTTCTTGGGTTTTGTAACTGGTGTGGTACCGATCATAATAGTTAAAATTGGTACCCTATTGACTAGAACCGGTGGGAGCAATTAGATTTTTGATAGTTCATTTGTACAATAAGCTGTGTCCTGTGCAACACGTAGGCATGTCCACACCGTCAATACTATAAAACAGGAAGGGTATGTCAAACACGCAGTTTAATTAACTCTCTTAAATTTGATTTTTGTCATGCTTTTATCCGGGCTGGTTTTACTGGTGTTAATTTTAAACCGAAGTGTTTATGTTAATCAAGTTGAAACTTGGTCGGTGCAAATGCACAGGCCTGCAGAGTTGTTTTACAGATGTTGGGAACGTGTTAAACCTTTTTTTGGTGCCTAGTCTCTTTAATTTTAAGAGGTGTAAGCTAGTCTGATTAAATACTAGGTAGGCTATCTGTAATTTTGGAGCTTAGTTGTTAAGTAATTGTCAATAGTCTTGAGTGGCTTTGAGTTTAATTAAAAAAATTAATCGAATTGTTAGTAGTAAAAATTCAATTTATTATAATTATGACAAAGTGTAGGCTGTATGCCTAAGACAGGTATAGTCTCAACAACACCTGAAGTGGCTGTCCAACAGGGCATTGTTGATTTAAATGCCGTTAAAGCAGTAGTTAATGTTGATGCTAATTTAAATCTTAGTGTGAACAGTTCTGAATCCAATTCCAACATGGCAAGAAAATCGGCAGGACTTTATACTGAATTAGATGCAGAAACTGACACGTGGGAGAAGTATTCCAGCCGGCCTGATTATTTTTTCCACGTTAAGAAGGTAGCTCCCGCCGACAAAGTTGACATATTAATGGCATCGGTGGGGCAAAAAATGTTTGACCAGATTATTAAAATTATTTCTCCAGTGTTACCAGATTCTATGACTTATGCAGTGTTAGTCAAAACCATCTTAGATGGTGTGGAACTGCTTCCATCGGTGGTATCAGAAAGTTACATTTTTTTTCAGAAGTCAGAAAGCTGACGAATCTAGCAACGAGTACATAGCAGCTTTAAAAATACTCACAAAGTACTGCGACTTTGATAAAATCACGGACATAAATAATGAAATGGTCCGTGATAAGCTGATTGGGGCGTTCATTCAGAACAAATTCAGCACGAGCTCTTAAAGCAAACACTGGATTTAAAATCAACAACTTCATTCGTATTATCTTTGGAGTCACCAGAATTAGACCAACTTGAAATTCACTCTGCTTCTAAAGCAGTTAATTATGTAGCTCAAAACCTAAAAAGACTCAATTTAGAACCAAATCCTCTAAAGATTTGACATTTTTTTGCTGTGGTCACGCAGGGCATGTCAAGTCATGTTGTACATTTAAAGATTACATCTGTGGCCGCTACCATACCCCTGGACATCTCACAGTGGTCTGTAGAAAAGGTAGCAGTAGTAGCAAGAATCCTAAAGCTGTAGAACACTCTAAAACTAGCCAGAGTATTACTGTTAAAACTAAGCCTAAACCTAAACATAAATGTAGCTACAAAAAGGTGCACTGGGTGGTGCTGGAAATTGATGGTGAACTTGAGGATACTTCTAGTATTATTAGTAGTTCTGATAGTGAGTCCGTGTCTGAAGATGGCTATTTGCTGCAAAACAACACTGTAGGAATGTGTATAGCACTGGACGAAAGTTCAAATTCTTTGTCAGTCAACAAATTGGTTGTTAATTCACTAAATATTTGTAAATGGAGTTTTCCAGTCTGCCTGAACGGAGTTGAGCTTGATATGGAACGTGATTCTGGGGCAAATGGCAAGTAATCCCAATAGAGTGGAATACAATGTATTTTTTGGATTATCCACTTCACATCAGTCCGTATTCAATTCATTCTTACAGTAATGGTGAGGAAAGCGCCATGTACACTGTTACCCTTAAAGTAACCATTAATGGACAAACAGAATTCTTGGACGCCATGGTTTCTCAACATTATAAACCAGCTTTGCTGGGAAAAGATTGGTTATCCATTTTTTGTATTAAACACAACCCGTACTATGATTTACAAAACCAAGGTAAGGAGTGTCCGTAAAATCGAAACTAAACTTCGTGTTCTTGACACTTCAGAAATAGGTAAGGGTTTTCCTGAATTATTTAGTCCTGATATGGGAAAGTTTAAGGGTTATAAGGCCAAAATTCATTTAAAGGCTAATGTAAAGCCAGTGTACTGTCGGGTCTGTCCTGTACAGTTGGCCTTGAAAGAGAAGGTTAATCAGGAGATTAGGCGCCTGATTAGCCTAGGAATTCTTGAACCTGTGGAAACCTCAGAATGGGGGACCCCTATCGTGACAGTGCATAAATTAGGGGGAGAAATACGTGTAATCGGTGATTACAAGACCACCGTTAACCTCCAGTTAGAGGTCGACCATTATGTGGTTCCCACAGCTGCTGAATTATTCAGTGAATTGGCAGGGAGTGGTACTTTCAGCCTTATCAAGCTCATCGATACCTTTTTGCAAATCGATTTAGATCCCGAATCACAAGCTGCATTGACAATCAATATACCACTTGGGTTTTTCCGTTGGATGCGTTTACCTTTAGGCATTGCGTCTAGTCTTGGAATTTTCCAGAGGATCATGACCAAAATCCCAAGGTGTTTACCATTCTACGATGATATTCTCGTGAATAGTAAGGGAACTAAACACGACAAGTCCTTGAACACGCTTTTAACAGCACTTCAACATGTGGGGGCTAGGCTTGGGATCGATAAGTGCAGGTTGTTGCACCCTGAATTAAAATATTTAGGCCATATGATCAATGCGGAAGGCCTGCATACTCTTCCGGAGGTAGTAGAAGCTGTCACAAAAGCACCAAATTCTACTAATATTCCAGCACTAAAAAGCTTTCTAGGATTTGTAAATCATTACTCTAAATATTTTTACCAGACGTCGCTCATATTCTGGCTCCAGTAACCCTAAAGTGAAATGGGTATGGGGCAGAATGTGAGCAGGCAGTCAACAGAGTTAACGAACTTTTTCTTAAATTAAACATTCGGGTCCGTTATGATCCAAACTTAAAACTTAAATTAGTTTGTGACGGCTCCCCTTACGAAATTGGGGCTTGCTTGATGCATATCATGCCAAATAGCAAATCCAGACCCGTTGCCTTTGCTTTGTGCAAATTAACAAAAGCAGAGCAAGGATACAATCATTTTGATCGTGAAGCTTTGAGCATGGCCTGGGGAGTAAAACGGTTCCACGAAAACGTTTACGGCCAAAAGTATATTTTACAGTCAGACCAGTAAGCTGTGATATGGATTTTTCGCCCTAAAAAGGGTATACCACAAATGGTGGTTGGCCGTGTGCAGCATTGGGCGGTCATGGTTAATGCATACACTTACGAGTTCCAACATACACCTTTTCGTGAAAATTTAACAGCTGATGCTTCCACTCCTTTGCTGAGGCTCAGTATCATGTCTTGGCACTCGAAACTATTTCAAACTTACCAGTTTTGAACGAGACCTTGGTATTGGAAACTAGAAGGGACCCAGTTCATTCTAAAGTGTACTGGTATGTTCTCGTGGCTGGCCCACAACTTGTGATAACCCTGACTTGCAGTCGTACTTCACTCGCCGCTCGGAGATCACTGTCGAATCTGATACTCTGTTCTGGGGCCATCGAATCATCGTGCCAGCAGCCTTATGCAGTCAAAGTTTTATAGACCTACATAGTTGCAACTTAAGGATAGTTAAACTTAAAAGCTTGGCTAGAGCTAAAGTCTGATGGACATCCATTGATGAGGCTATACAGAAAAAAGTAAAAATCTGCACTACTTGCCAAGACTTAAAGGATTCTCAAACTGCAGGAGCCAAGCACACCTGGGAGTATCCAATCAAAGCTAACGCGAGTTTCCATGCTGATTTGCTAGGTCCGATCGATAATTTCATGTTTCTGATCATGGTTGATGCTTATTCTAAAATCCCGTTTGTGCGCAAAATGAAAACGACTACATCAGAGAAAGTTATAGGTATTTTCTATAACCACATTGCTGAATACGGGCTAATCATTCATTAGTCACGGGCAATGAGCACAGTGGACATCTCAGGAATTTCAAATCTGATTAAAAGCAAACGGAATCAGGTATATGTCCGGTCTGGCTTTTGCCACGTGGGCAAACGGCTTAGCGGAGGTTTATGTTCGTAACTTTAAACGCATCTATAGGGCTGCTCGACGCGATGGCTCGACGGTTCAGGAAAGCAAAAACGCATATTTATTATCGTCATGTATCCTGCTAAATGCAACCACCCAAGCTACGTTCGGAAAATTATACTTTAAGCGAGAATTAAAATTTCGTTTGGATTTTCTATATCCAGATCCTGTTTCCATAGTCAAGCGTAATCAACAGCGACAAATTGAAAGCACACACAGACGTTGCTAAAATATAAAATTTGCGATAAAGTTTGGTTCCATAACTACAGTAAGACAACCGATAGATTATGGGCGATTAGCACTATCGCTAAAGTATTGTCACATCAAATATACGTTGCACTTCCTGCGGACCAAACCGAGCCAAGAAAACATCATGACCAGTTGAGAACATGGGTGATTGCTGATAGCATTGATAATCCGAGTGATGTAGTGAATCCGGCGTTAAAATATGCTATTTCTGGCACGAATATTAAGAGCGATAATTTCCAAGAACACCCAAAAACCAAGAAATGTGTCTCTTTGGGGATGATTCACACACACGGAAGTCAGGTGGTTGATTCGACTAATGCAAATTTCAGACGTACGTCGTTGGGCTAATCAAGATGTTCCGGTGTTGCTATCCAAGCTAATACGCCAATCAAAAATTTGTCACCGGAGAATTTGCATAACCCGATACCAGGTGGTAGCACACGTAAGATCTTGTCTCCCCGTTTGACCTCAGTGGTTGTGTCTAACGACGCCAGCGATGATCAAGCCATGTCTCGGAACAATAACACACCCGTGAGGGAAATTGGGGGGACTGGTGGCGATTAGCCTGCTATACTTGTAAGGCGGTCTCCTCAATAGACAAATTTAGATCCTGCTGAGAGAAGGACAGGCAAGCAAAAAGCAATTAAGTCTCTACTTCATGACATGGAGACAGCCTCCCGCTGTTCACAGTTGTTCTAAACGTGCAAAAATGTCGCGTAATAGTTATTCATGCAAAGAATTGACTCTGTTAATTTTAAACTGTGCTATTACCTGTTGCATAATAGTTAGGTGTGAAGGAAATAGATCCTCCGGTTTTAAGACTATATAATTTTTATTTCATATGAAACATCCTCATGTCTGCACGATTGCTAAGTAAGCATAGTCTTAGCGATGCCGAAATGTTTCGGCCACAATAGATGTTGCCTTGTCATTTTCAACTTTGCAGCTAATCAACACGGTTGCAAATTGATGCCACAGCAATCTAAAGGATAAAGAAAGGAAGCACCTGTAAAACCGTTCAAACCAAGTGTAATTAAGTAGGTTAATTTTCAAGCACTCCTTACAAAAAATATTGTTGTATATTTTCTATCATGTAAATTTATTTTGGGGGTAACAGCTTTCTAAAAGTATTTAGCTATTTCTTGATAGCGAAATTTTCCAGTACAAATTCATATGGATAGCCATTGAACTAAAAAAATACATGTTTCCGGAAAATAATTACATTTTTTTTTCAGCGTAGACATTAGATTTTTTTTCTGTTGTTTTTAGTTCATTGGTTGTATTGTTTTTTCGTCATTGAGGCACCACAATTGGTAGCCATTTTAGTTCCTTTATGTCAACCCATCCTATCTTTAACCATACTGCCATAACTAGGAAGTGTCTTTTCTGTAACTACTTGTTTGCCATAAAACCTTGTGACAAACATTGTCACATGACATTGTAAACTGAAAAAAGGCCTTGTTCGCAATAAACCATGTCTACTTCACGCTAGCCTTAAACTGAGTAGTTTATTCCCAAGTCATGCCTAAGTAGAACCCACAAAATGTCTGACCCCGCAGCATACACCACAGTTACAATAAAGAATCAACTATCAACTGTGTTGTGTGTCCAGAGTGTTTCCGGCGATGAGACGTTGCAGTCCAAGGGTCTAAGGCCTTGGAGCCAGGACCTGCAATCAAATCAAATTAAATCAAATACAAACCACCTGTGAATCGTGCTGACACATGTTGAATCTACATACACCAAAGTGTGTTGTCATCAAAGAATGGATATGGGAAAATCATGGATGGAGCACGGACATAAATATTGTTTCAATGCTTAGTGTTTAACAAGGAAGCTTAGCAAAGTATCGACATACATATGACAAACCAGACCGTACCAATGGTAAATAAGTGATGCGGAAAAAGCCAACGACATACCTAACAAAAATGAAGAATGAACTACGAATATCGATGACACTGTACTAAATGTAAACATACGGTAACATGTTTCCATCATGTGATAGGCAAAGGACACAGCATGGATGGCAAACGGGCGTAGATGTGTATTTTTAATGCTCTTTTTTACAAACAAATTTGGTGGAGAATGGACACAAACATGATAGCCAGACCACAGCAATTACAATAAAAATGAAGCGAAAAAGCCAACACACTAACTGAACAAAAAACTGCTTCGTCTTTTAGAAAAAAAGCAGAGGTCATATCAGCAACGAACTTACAGAAGTGAAGGCGCACAAACGAAACACTATTTAGAATTCAATGAATTTTTTTTTCTTTTGAAATTTTGACGAGCCTTAAGTTAGCCGAAGCAATTAATGCTTGTATGACAGAACCGGCTCAAATTTTTAACATTACCAGATTTTTAGAGAAATGAAATATCTGGTAAAGGGAGGAAACCTCCGATTATCATCGGGGCCGAAAGATTGTCCAAAGTTATCCAGAATACATCCCATAGCCATTGAAGGAGCATGGTAGCCTCTCACGCTACCCTGGCTGGCAGTCCTGGCGGGGACTTTGCCAAGATCCCCTTTCCAAGGGTTCGACCAGCTTCGCAAACCTCCAGCAACCAGGCTGAGCTCTCTCACCGCTCAGCCACGATGAAACGAATGAAACGCACTATAACTTGAACACCAGTTCCAGGAACCAAGGATTTCGATACACCAGCTTCCATGCCCTTGCATACATGTACATCACTAATCAAACAAACAAAACTGATAGGTATTTCACACATTAAAATGCACACAGAATATAATATGCACATAATATGCACACAAACACATACAAGTGGATGATACATGATTAACACCTAAACCCACGAACACATACAAAACAAACGCTATAAACAGAAAAATGCCTACAGAATTTAACAAATGAAATACATACGTAAAATGAACTCTTATTCACGCAAACGAAAGAGAACTAACACAGAAGTAGGTGCAAAGTGCGATTGGGCTGGTCCAGAAAACCAGGGGATGCAAACATAGGAATAAATGGAGTAGGTGTGTGGCATGGGTGAACTACCCCTCAAAAATGAATATAAATTATAAAAATAGTCATGGATTTGAGTTCAATCATTCTAAGTGGTGTAGGTGCGGAACTAAGCTGTAACTAGAAAACGCCGCTATACCTAAACCCTAAAAAAGAGTATGAAATGGCACTCGTCTCGTTGGATACGTATTACAGCATTTTCAATGTGCACATGGCAATAACGAATTTTCTTACACCATCGAAGGTGGACCGAATTGGATCAAGGTGAAGGTCATTCCAGGTGCTTACGAAATTTCGAACTTGAATAATTTTATACCGTGTACGTACGTTGGAACAAAAGTGGTCATGGAAAAAATGTGATCGTTTTAGAACCAAAGCACAATAACCTAAAAACAAACTTGGTTATAAATAATCCGGTCTACGGTGTTTCGTTTCAGGGGAATAATAACTTAAGAACTGTCCTGGCGTTCCTTCAGGAAGTTTATACTAAAACTCGGCAAGGTCAAAAATTGGTGGACATAACGAGCTCAATACAATTTCCGTTCATACCAACATAATCGGGTCTTCCTACGAGAATGATGACACTCAACCTTGCGTATACGCTTTCTGTCCAGGAGTGCCACCAGTTTATAATATGATAATTGCTCCTCAAATTTTAATTTATTTTCCTGTATCTACCGACAATATTCGTAACACGCATATTTGGTTAAATTCATAACATAACGAGATATTAAATTTAACGGGGAAACACTCGCCATCAGACTTCATCTGAGATCTAAACAATAATTTTGTATTACAAAAGAACGTTGGTATTCGAAAGACAAAAAGAATAATTCGATGAGGATTCATCATAGATAGTAAATTAACGGCAAAAACAGAGCATTCATCAAATTTCTAATGAGAGCAAGAAGATGAGTTTCATGGAAGATTATGTCAATATAAACGAATCTTACAGCACTGTTCTTCCGTGGAGAGTTATGCATTTCACGAATATAATCCGATAGTAGGAACCTACTTAAACAACATCAATTCCGAAATTGGAATTGGAATCGAAAACCAGGACTTGTTGCTACATGTTGTGAATAGTTATCTTCTGATTAAAGGTAGGTTACTGAAGAGTGACAGTACTAGTTTTAACGATGCGGACGAAGTTTCTCTCGTCAATAATGATCTCATATCCCTGTTTTCCAGCATTAAATATCATTTGGGAGATAAGCTAGTGAACGAGTTAAATTACCCCGGTTATGGGATTCTCATGAAAGCTCTCCTCAAGTATGGATCGAGCGATCAGTGTCATTGTTGGGTAACTGCTGGGCATTATATACTGCAGAATCTTCCAGGGCCAGTTTCGACGATAACATCGAATTCAAATTACGGCATTCCACCATCATGAAGGAGACGACATCAAAAGGAAGCTACTCGTTCGCCATTCCTTTAAATGCTACATGAGATTTATCGAAAATTTTGACAAGGTACAGTATCGAGCCAAGCACATCCTTACATTGTCTAGGGCTAGCAATGAGGATGCAGGGTTCAGGACAGCTGCATCAGCTGTTAGGAAAGTCGAATTGAGCAGCGTTTCGTGGATCGTGCTGCATGTAGCGACATCCGACGAACAAAACCTCATACCTCTTAGCTACATAGATATTGGGATGAACGTGAACTTGGGTTTTAGACACTGGCATTACAATAGTTGTGAACTGCTTCAGCGCACTAGTTTCACCGGGTGTGTGCTCACTACTTCGCCTGTCGAAAAATCCTAGGTGGGTCATTCTAGGTCTACAGACTGAAAGAAAAGACGCTCAAACTAAAAATCTTGCGGTATTCGATCATTTCAGCCTTCAAGATGCTCACGTAACTCAAATTCCGAACGTACCCATTCTTGAACTTCAGCATAAATTATGCTAGTGGAGAATACTCAATCCTGGAGCCCTAGTCTCGACTTGATCGTTTTCAAATCGCATGCGGTTTTATCAAAAGTCAAGTGCGATAGAATGAGCAAGCCATGAGTTTGGCGCTCTTTTTGGTAAAACCGCATATGATTTGAAAAGCGCAACTCGAGACTAGCGGCCCTGTATAGAATGGCTCAGGAATTTAGATGGGCTTTGTACGATGTCGGGAGTTTGTGCATTGATTCGGTGCAGTTTAAATAAACATATCTTCTAGTGGTTTTGGATTGTTCCAAGCAGTGGGAGCGACTTCAGTCCTGTATAGTTGACATGCAAGTGAATTGAAAATTAACGTTGCGGTTCTAGCTAACACGACGTGCTATGCATTGGTGATTGGAGATAGAAAAATGAGTTTGAAATTGAATAAAGGTAAAGTTGAAGTGATTTATTAATATATATAAAAAAAGAAAATGGGGATCAAAGTGAAAAGAAGTAAGATCGGAAAAAAATGGAGCGGGTTGTTGGTGAAAAGAAGAAAGATTGGGAAACGAGGTGGGTCTCTACCATTGTTGGCATTGCTTGGGCCCATCTCAGCCGGTGTTGGCAGTCTAGCCGGGGTGCCGCTGGCATTGCCACAACAGTTTTAAAAAAAGTTAGAACGACTCTAAGGTACTGAAGGAGATGGTGAACCATAACAAGAAGATGAAGGGTTCAAGGTACAAGAAGAAGAAATAAAGAATCAAATAAATATTACTTAAGACCACCCAAGGTCTAATCGATTTTAATAAACTGTTAACAAATTTTGATTTAAAGAGATTGTTGAAAGTAATAAAATTCCAAAATTCAGAGGAACTTTTAGCAAAGACACACTCCTATTACAACTTAGACCTATGGGCAAAAACGGCTTCGTCAACTTGGAAGATTTCCATGACGGAGATGGAAGTCACTGGGTCGCCTATTCCACTATTGTGGGGGAATCCTGTTATTTCGATAGTTTTGGCAACACGTTCTCCCCAGTCCTTGGTTAACTACTTGGGACCGGGAATTAAATAACAATAACGAATGCGTACCAAACTTTGACCCTTTTTTGGTGCTCATAACTTTTGCCTATTTTTCCTAAGCGCCTTCTCTAAGGCTCGTAATTAAGAAGTTGTTTTAGAAAGGATGAGATGAGTAATCTACTGAAAAGTAACGTACAAATCTAACAGGAAATAAATGTGTTCTGTATGAAAATCTTCGACTGCTTGTACCACGACTAGCAAATTTTTGTCTGTTCGTAAGGAATTTTGAATTCAGTAATTGTTGAATTCTCCTCATTTATTTATTAATGTTGCTAACTTTGCTACTCTAAATCTAACAACGAGTGCTACGCTCGGATCGTTGCAGTATAAAATTGCTTTACGAATTAAACCAGAACTTGTTCATAGGAAGCTTGAAAGAGCACCAGAATTAAGGAACCAATCACCTGACTTTTCCAAATGACTTTTCGTGTTGAAACTGATTATCATGAAACAGTTTTCATGCACAAATTTCTTCGTAGCTGCGTGAATCGCTAAAGTAGGTTCAGTTAGATTTCTAATCTGTTTGTTCGCGGCATTGAAGTGTTCTTTCTGGTCGTTTTGTAACAAGTAATTGCTGTCATCGAATACCTTAGTAACAGCATCTCTCGGTAAAGTACGCTCGCTTAGATTATTAATCGGTTTGTTCATAGTATTGAAGTATCTTTTTTGATCATCTTGTAACAAGCAGTTTCTGTGAACATACACTATTGTGGCTGCCATCAGCGGCATGTTTGGGAAAAGTCACATTCTTCATTTGTTTCTTTTTAGCATTTTTAGTATCCCATCCGACCCATTTACGTACATATCATTTTTTCGATGTTAGAAATGCCAGAAGTCAACTCGTTGAATAGAAGAGTTATGGAAGGAGACAATTCAGTTTTAAGTATCTGAACATCCTTTTCTAGATTATCGATTTAAGAAAAATTTATGGCATCTTGAGGTTCAATAGCAGCCCCTACTCTTTTTTAAACGTTTGTTTTCCATATTGTAATTTTTTTTGGGGGGGTGGGTTAAAACGTATCCTAGTCTAGGTTGTCATCTCAGACTAACACCCATAACCCGACTGTCTTTCCCTCACGATCGTTGCAAAGACTGTCCTAGTGTCCAAATTTGTTAACTGGCAAATTGACCTGAAATTTCTTTTTATGTACAAACAAACGGGAAATAAAAAAAGGAATTTCAAAATGCCTCATTCTGCCTGATATACAAATCTCTCAAATCTGATGCAAATAAATTCTCTAGAAGTTAAGACAGAGAATGCAACAGATTTTTTTTAAAAAAGGAGTAAAGTAATTCTTGTCTCCTTCCATAGAATTCAAGGATTTAAAAGGAATAGGTTCTCTTATTTCAAACAAAGATTCCAAGTATAAAGGTTGGATTTCTCGGGCGGACCCCGAACCTCAAAATGTGTTGAAAAAATCTTAAACGATACATTTGCAAAAAAAAATAGAAATTCAAATCGATGACCAGAAAACCGTTTCTTTGACAATGTTCAATTACCCCAATTACTCGCACCCTGTTTCGACCAGCTAACCATGTAGCATTCGCTGTAGCATTCGCTAGCATCAAGTGAAGAAATTTACAACGTCATTTCTTTTTACGAAACAAACAAGCTACGAGCCTTCTCAATTATGGAGTGAAAACTTCGTACGCCCTCGTGCACCTGGTCGTAGCCTGTACACGTTAACAATACCACTGCTGCTAGATAGCACCAGGATATTTGCAAATGGATTTTAATCGATGAATGTGCCACTTTAAAACACACCAATTTCTGCTACGCCAGGAATTTCTTAAGCAGCACAACCGTCTACTTTTGATGCATACAAACACGAAAGTAGGCCCTAGACCATGGTTAGGCATAACCAGTACATACATTCAAATGAACTAACCTACACCCATTCTCTGAATAACATAAAACCTCACATCCACTCATCAACAAAAAACTGTTATTTATGAAATAACAAAAAATGATCATTTAACAATTTTTTTTAAATAAAATTTTTGTTTTGTTTCTGGTGTGTTGGGGAGTTAACGATGAGTTTGTTTGAATTGGTTGAAAATAAGATTAGGCCTAATAACAAACAAAAACGTCAAGTGCGTCGCAAAAAAGGGGGTTATACGATTGAAGTTTCACTTTACTTGTTAAAATGTACACGGAAATGTACATTGATGATTTTTAACTGAAATAATCAAATATACAGTTGAGAAAATTGCATCTGTTTAAGTGCTGTTGTGCTTTACGTTTTAAATATAGGATTCGCAAAGCACAACACCTCTTAAACGGGCGAAATTTTCTCAATTGTATTTGATTATTTCATTTCAAAATCATTAATTTTTATTCGTGTTCATTTTAACGAGTAAAGTGAAACTTAAATCGTAAAACCCTATTTTTTTAAGGCACACTTGACGTTTTGTTTGTAATCCGTGTACCTTTTTACGGCTACTAGCGGAGTCGAAGTGTTTGCTGAAAAGCGGTTTCTTTCATTTTATTTCATTTTATTGCCCAGAAGCCTTCCCCATGGCCGTACGCTTCTACACCCTACCAACAGTGAACTTCAAAGCACTATGATACACAAGTACACAATACCACTATGCTACTTCACTCTATTACATGTTTGCACTACCACTACAACATATTGACACCTGCAGAATATCACCGTTGCACTGCACACCTAATCACGTACACTTCAACAATCAACTTTTTAGCAAAGACATAAAACGTGCATGAATAATGGATCTGGAGTCTGCTGTGTGGCATTGATCACTAATTACAATGGTTAAAACAATGTAAAACAATCATTATGATCGTTCAGATTCCTGTAACTCTGAAATGGCTCAACCAATCGAAAAGTGGTCTCTGTGAGAATGAAGCCCAAGGAAATTTGTGGGGCAGATCATGTTTTAGATTTTAGGTAGGTGCAGCATTTTTTTCTGAAACCGTGTCACACAAGAACAAGAACAACACAACAACAAGAAGTGAACAGTTTTCAATTTTACGTCAGGCTCCCTGCTTTTACTTTTGCCCGGAATTGCGTAAAAGTTGGTGTAAATATACCTTCCACACGTATATACTCTCCAGTTTGGTCGAAATATATTGGCCAAGTTTGGTCGAAATATATTGAATAGGAATGGAGAAATTCATAGTTTTAGTTGTGCTGGAGAGAGGACTTCAATCATATATAAACACGGCTGTCGCCGTGTATGATAACCATCATTGTTAGGTGTTTAGGCCTACTTCCTACCTGAGTTTATCTTCCATCGCTGCTTTTTTAATTTGGCCATGGGTAGTCACCATACTGCAGTAACTGTAGTGCAATAGACGGGAATGCGGGAAATATAACAACTACATTATACAAACATAACAAGTTAACAAATTCCCATTGATATAAACCATTAAAAACGGCATGGCACAAGTCGAGGAGGTTCGCATTAGAGGCAGAGATACAAAGAGCATAACCATCGAAGCATTGTTGCAAATGATGTAAATAAGTACAGACTCTCGGCTTCCGTAAGGCCACTGGCCGTTTTACCTTATCTCCCGTCCCCCCTTCCCCCGGTTCCTCCTGATTCTTATGTTTCTTCTTTGTTGTTTGCTCCTTTTGCGTCCCACTTCTTGACCACTTCCTGTGTTTGAATCATCATTGTTTCCTGTGTATAGGTTAGTTTAGTTCTTAAGTAGATTAAGTAAGTAGGTGTGAGGGGATGGTTTTGTAGACTGCTTTTTGCTAAATAAATCTAAAACTAGATACCTAATTTATACACATACTTGATTCTTACCAGCAATTTCTGGGTAATTGTTGCAGTTTGGTGGTTGTTCGTTTAAACACGTTGGTTCGGCAATCATGACTGACGGCTTGGGTTAGTACTTTGTTTTCTTCTGATTCCGTAAACGATTTTGTTATACTACAGAAAATTACGATTCACACTAGTCAGGAGGCATCATACAGTCTTTGGCTTTCGGAGTCCAGCAAATGTGTTACTGTTGGTCTCTTAGCCTATTTTTTTTGTTAAGATTTTTTTTGTTTCTCGTGTTCTTGGAGAGTTAAGGATGATTTTGTTTGAATTTACGGTTATTATACAGTTTACCGAACGCCGACAAATCACTCAATTTTTTTACTTACCAACACAAATCTTCATCCTCTTTCCACATCACATTAAAAAACCGGAGGAAATGTGTTTTAAGTTGTAAAAAAAACATTGAAAACACGTAAAATGAGATTTCCGGCAATGTGAACGTGCCGGACTTCTTGCAGGAAACAAAGTATCAGGAAAACCTGATTTGCATTGCAATGAAAGGAAAAGGAAATTATTTTTCCTCCCCATTTCTTTCCAAATTTCGTGACTCCCTCGCGCTTCCGCGCTTTCGGCTAAAAAAATAATATCAGACACCACAACCAAAAATTTGTCCACCTAAACTGAAGAAGTGCTGACATCGCGAGCAAGGCAGCATAGTTTGGAACATTACTCTTCGTTTGCTCAAAATCTCCTTTTCATGCTACTCAGTATTCTGGAACATTGCTGCCACTTTAAAACAGCCAGACCCACCGTTTTACAGTGTAAAAAACATGTTTGAATGAACTAAAACTAAAAAAAAAAAACATTTACCCATTTATTTTAACGTGGAATGAAATGGGGATGAACATCTTCTCGGTAAGTACCAAAATTGATTTCACGTCGTTTGGTTAAACTGTGTAATAAACGAATTATCTGTGATGTTCAGTTACGTCTATTTTTTTTCTTAAGATTTGTTTGATTTTTGTGTGTTCTTTTGCCTTGGGTTCCCATGCAGTTTTGTTGAATTATGTTTTTCTTTTAAAGAGTCAAGTGGACGTTTTTCTTTGGTTGCAGAGAATGAAATAGTAACCTCTAGAGATTCTAAGATACCCACAAAATAGCGTCAAGGCCACCCTCCAATCGGTCACGAATATATATACTTCTTCGGCTAGGGGGGCATTGTTGTAAGTGTAGGTTAACTAGTTAAACGTCCACTTAAAACAATGCTCTGCGTAGCGTACCTACAGTTAGCAAATTTACACCTACCCTTTAAAAATCAAGTGTGGGTATAAGATTAATAACCATCATTGTTTGGTGTTTAGGCCTGCTTCCTACATGAGTGCATCCAGGAAGCATGGATTATATGTAGTTTTGATAGGGTGGACCCACTAGTTGAACGCGTTTGAGCTACAGCGCATCTATTTTTCCGTGGTAAAGTATACACGAGCGAGATTCAGTTGATGACGTTTTTGCTCCAGAACCAATCCTCGAAGCAGACGATGCTTGGTTTTTCAAAACCAACAAAAGGTTTGTTTCAACTAGCGAGTAGTTTTTAACGAAATTAATGAATAATCATGAAATATCTGATCATACAATCTTTGCCAAATTCTTATCAGATTACCCATGACAAGAGTAGCTGACGTCGTTGCGTCGTAACCAAAACAATGGCATTTTTTACGATGATCGCTTGCGGCGGTCCTCTCCGTCTGATAACAAACGTTGCTATTCTCAGTCGCATTGTCTATTGTACTGGTAGGTAAAAGCACTTTAAAACAATTTACACAATTATAGCAGTCCGCCTTACGTTTGATGATGAGTACTCGTTCGATTGTTAATGCAATATTGTGTCGATTCATCAGCAAAATAAAAAGCCATTGAGATGCAAGAATCAGTAAAATGGCACGAAAAATGGGAGCAGAGACGTCAAACGCGTTTGCGGTATGGTAAAGCAGCTCTCAGAATCTCGCACGGTTTCTCGCGGTATAGCATAGTAGTAAGTGGGTCCACCCTATCAAAGCTACGTATAATCAAAGCTCCCTTAGTGCATCATCCATCGTAGATTTTTCAGTTGCCCTTGGGTAGTCACCATACTGCAGGAAGTGTAGTACAGTCTAGAGAATGCGGAAAAGATAACAACTACATTATTCAAATAAAATGAACCACAAATTCCCATTAATATAAACAAAAAACAGTTGATCATTTCAAATAACAAACGAAATACGCATTACTGGTTTCTTTACTCACTTCAATTTTTATCTTTTGAGTATCTTTAATCATTAAAGACGTACAGTCGGTAGGTTTGTTATATGTACGTCTTCTCCTCTGGAAGTAGGAAGACTAGAAATATGAGAAAGATGTCGAAAGACAGCACATGACTCCGTATATCGTTTAGGCATATTTTCGTAGTGCTAGGAAAAAGTTTTCCCATCGAAAAAAGTGAAAAAAAGCTCTTTGGACCATGGTGAAACGAATTTAATCTAACTTACCTTTCAGGGTGCTATTACTCCGTTCCCTGTAGCCCTGCTTTCACTTTGTGAAGGGTATGAGCTTCTTTGTTAGTAATGTGTACTGCCGTCTCTTGATCTCCTGGGGAGAGTTTCTTAACCAGATTGTATCCAGTGTCCGAAGTGTGCTTCTCTGTGAGGTGCATTACTTTGTATTGCTAAGCTCCCTATTACTTACCTGATTTAGTAGTAGTGAATTGCTTGAGGTTTTTTCCCCATTTCTCTTGTTACTGTTCCTTTACAATTTTTTTTCCTTCCTTACATTGGCTTCTTCGAGTCAACTGTGGTTGATGAGATGTTCTCAACTCGTTTTGAATGGCCTAGTTGGAATGAAGCTTAAACCCAATTCATTTATAATGTCGTTTTTGGTAAATCCAAGAATGTATTCAAGGCCGAATTTGTATTGAGATGTTTCCCCAAAACCGTCCTAACATGAAAGCCAAACTGTAAGTAGAACGTTCTATACTTGTAGTGCCGTCCAACTTTAGACGCAAGTTTTCCCTGCAATGTTACCTAGACTGTCTTGGTAGCCTTATTGCGTGGTGTTCCCCCAGCAGAATAACAACTAAAACACAGCTTAATGCAAGCACAGGAATGGACATGTTTATTTAGTTACAGTGCTTTATATAACATGTTGTCATGTGACACCTTGGTTATGTGTCACATCTATGGTGATCAATACTGTTCAGTATGTCAGTAGTACATGTATGGCACTCCTATTAGTTAGTTAGTCTAGGTCAGGGTTAACAAAAGGTAAACACGGATTGCTAACTATTGTGGTGTCACATGTAACGACACCACACTAACGACAGAGAAATAAAAAAACTGAAAAAAAATTCCTAACTTCCTGAAACAAAAAGAAACAATTAGGTGTATTTTTTTTTCTATAACATGTATTTCTATTGTAAGTCACTGTCTAACCTTATGAAGAAATGTTTTAACTTAAGAGAGCAAGAGAGCTATCAATCGCTTTCACAGGAAATTAGCTTGTACATTTTTTGAAAGCAAAAAAAAAAACTTAAATTTAACATTCAAAACTCAAGACAAAAATATTTTGAGAATAGCCTGTGAAACGGTTGGCTATCTTAAATTTACAGTTTTGACATTTACTTGCTTTATTTTTTAGGATATAGACAATGGCAATGTTCAACAATTTTTTATTAATGCTGCGATTTTGAATTTTTGAAGACTTCAGGTCGAGAATTTTGCTGAATTTTGAAGAATAATTTTCCAGACTTTTGCAGCACTTCAGATATTGTAGCATATTCTGGCTACAGTTCGTTGAACATCTACATCTTAACTTTAGTGGCTTTACTTTGGCTCCATGCACACACAAGTGGATGTTACCATGAAAATAAAAACATAGGATTAAAATCAAGGAATCTGTTTTCCTTACGAATAACAAGTTACTAGCACATGTTTGTCTCACGACAACAATTAAAATTTTCCTTGTCAGATCAGGGCACACATAACAGAAAATGCGACGTTTTTTGCCAGCATAGCACAATTTAAAAATAGCCTTCAATTAGGCTAACGATTTACTAATTTACAAGACAACGAAGTTACAGTTACATTAGTGCGTTTTTAATTCATAAATTTAAACGGTTAGGTGCTTTTTTCAGCCGTTTGTGACGTCCTAAATCTGGAGAAAGTTTTTTGGTTTCGGTTTCGGAAACGACTTCCTGAATTGGAGAAATTGATTTCCGTTTGGATTTTTTATTTACTGGTTTTGGAGTCTGCTGAATAGTGTCGGATTCTATGGCGCTATTATCATTGCTAGTTTCCAATTCCCGTCCAAAGAGGGAAGAAGCGCTGTTGGGCGGAAAGAAATCTTTTTCCACGATACATTCATCGGAGACACCGCCTACTTGTTGATCGCTGATTGATTGATGGGAAAGACTGTCATGAAAATGACGTCTGTCTGCTTTCGATTGGCTGAGGCCAGCTTTAGTGCGCGTGCACTCAGGTGACTTTGGGATTGACCTTGCCGAAGGCGTCAACAAACTGGCTGGACGGGAACCAATCGATTTCCTCGTACGATAGTTTGGCGTGTCTGCTACGTGACTCGGCTTGACGGTGGAAGAACGCTTATTTTGCAACTCATTAACGGGCGGATTAAGCATAGCAAAGTTCAAAGTATTTCTTGAAGCGTGTGGCAAATTGTCAGAATTAGGACTTGGCAACGGCTCGCTAGAATTTACCGCGTCTATAGTGTCTTCTACAACTCTCAATCGTAAGTGACATCTAGCCTTACGCACAATTATGTTAGCTTGTGTTAGTACATTATAGATTTCATGCGGTAGTATGGCATTTATTTTGCCTGGTAGCCACAACTTATCAGACGTGCGGCTAAAGTTACGGTACCACACGGGCGTGTTTAATGTAAACTTAACCAACATTTTATTTTGCGAACTTGCAATTTGTTTGTGCTGACGTTCTTTCACTTTCGCTATAGGATCTGGAAGTAATAAATCAAGTCGTGATTTGAACTCACGGTTAAAATAAAGTTTTGCAGCTGTGGCTTGAGTGGTAGCACTTAGTGTAATTCTACTAGATTCTATAAATGCGTTAATACTATCTTGTACTCCAAAACCATCCCTTCTCGCAGCCTTATAGTTTTTCTTAAAATTCTTGACAAAAACTTCTGCTAGGCCATTTACCCAGGGCGAATAACTTGGCCCTGTTAGGTGACGAATACCCTTAGACTTAAGCCAATCTTGAAACAAACTCGAGCACCATTGAGGGCGGTTGTCCGTAACAAGTACGTCAATTAAGCCATATTCGGCAATGTGCGTATTCATAATACCTATCACTTTTTCGGACGTTATGGTTTTCATTTTGTGTACAAATGGGATTTTACTATGGGCGTCAACCATCATTAAAAACATGTAATTGTCTACAGGCCCACAAAAATCTGAGTGAAAACGAGCATTTGGTTTGAGCGGGTATTCCCAGGTGTGTTTAGGACCTGGTGGTTGATTTTCCTTGAATTCTTGGCAGTTTGCACAAGATTTTACTTTACGCTCAATTGCGGCGTCCATTGAAGCCACCAGATCTTTGCTCGTGCGAGACCTTTTAACTTAACAATTCCTAGATGGGAACTATGTAAGTCTTTAAGCATTTGTTTCTGCAAGGCTGCAGGAATTATGACTCGGAATCCCCAAAATAAAGTATCTGATTCTACAGTTATTTCAGTACGCCTAGTAAACTAAGGAAGTAAATCCTGGTCATCACAATGACTGGGCCAGCCATGATGAATGCATCTGAAAACTTTGCTCAGAATAGGATCCCTACGACTTTCAGCAACTAACGTCTCATTTAAAACTGATAAGTTAGAAATGGTTTCTAGTGCTAATACATTGTACTGCTCCTCAGCCTGTTCAAATTCCTCATCATTAGGGAGGGGGAGACGTGTTATGGAATGGCTGAATGTGCTTTCCAGGAATGTGCTGAAAATCACAGGAATATCCGTTCAGAATGACTGCCCACCGCTGAACCTTCGCTGCTGCCATTTGGGGAATACCTTTTTTGGGGTCCAAAAATCCAAAGAAGAGCATTCTGATCTGATTGAAGGATGAACTTTTGCCCATAAACGTATTCGTGAAATCTCTTCACCCCCCAAGCTACACTTAAAGCTTCACGGTCAAAATGGCTATAACCTTGTTCTGCCTTAGTTAATTTTCTGGAGGCAAAAGCTATTGGTCTGCTGTCACCATTAGGCATTATTTGCATCAGGCTAGAACCTATTCCATACGGACTTGCGTCGCACACCAGCTTGAGCTTCTTTTTAGGGTCATAATGAACCAGTATCTTTGATTTAACAAAAAGTTCTTTAACTGTATTTACTGCCTTGTCACAATCCTTCCCCCAGGTCCATTTAACTTTGGGGCTTAACAGCCTGGTCACTGGAACAAGAATATGTGCCAAGTTTGGAAGAAACTTTGAATAGTGGTTTACGAATCCTAAGAAACTTTGCAACTCCTGTATGTTAGTGGGGTTAGGTGCGTTGGTAATGGCTTTAATAACCTCTAGCAGGGTGTGTAAACCTTCAGCGTTGATCATGGGACCAAGATACTTGAGTTCAGGCCGTGATAACTTGCATTTGTCAATACGAAGTTTAGCCCTCGCATCTTGGAGTGCAGTCAAAAGTTGGTTTAACGATTCGTCATGAGATTTTCCCTTGCCACTGACCAAAATGTCGTCGTAAAACGGCATGCACTTAGGAATTTTGTTAGTGACTTGTGTCATAACGCGCTGGAATATTCCTGGACTTGAGGCAAGGCCTAAAGGCACTCTAAGCCATCTAAAAAGTCCTAGTGGCGTGTTAATCGTTAAAGCAGCTCTGGACTCCTTATCCAACTCAATTTGCAGGAACGCATCCTTCAAATCTATCAAACTAAAGGTATCACTGCCTGATAACTGACTAAATAACTCTGCGGCTGTGGGAACTGGGTAATGGTCCACCTCTAGCTGAGGATTAATGGTGGTTTTATAATCCCCGATGACACGTATGTCACCATTTGGTTTATGAACTATGACCAGAGGGGTCGCCCATTCGGAAGTTTCCACAGCCTCCAGAATACCCAGGCCAACAAGGCGCTGAATTTCCTGGTTAACTCGTTCTTTTAAAGCAAGGGGGACAGGGCTAACTCGGCGATAAACCGGTTTCGCATCAGCCTTTAACTGTATCTTGGCTTTGTAGTTTTTGAATTTTCCAAAGCCCGGGCCAAAAAGCTCTGGAAACCCCTCTTCAATCTCCTTAGTGTTAACTACAGATGGGTTTAACTTGACTTTTTTAACCTGTTTAACTTTAGTTTGGAGATCAAGAAAGGCATCGTTTCCTACTCGAAAGACAGAAATCCAATCTTTGCCAAATAAATTAGACTTTTGGTGTTTGGATACCATAACATCTAAATGCTCGGTTTGGCCATTTACAGTTAATTCTAGGTTAACTAGAAACATGGCTAACTCCTCCCCTTCAGTGTACGAGTTGATAGAGTATGGACTATTTAGTAATGACACATTTGAAAAGTATTTATTGTACCAGTCCATGGAGATGACGGTTCCATCTGCACCGGAATCTTGTTCCATGAGTAACTCAATTCCGTTCAGAGTGACTGGAATGTACCATTTAGATATTTTCATTTGATTAATGACTACTTTGTTAGTTTGAACTGAAGCTGAACCTTGTTCAGTTATGCTGCTCACTCCGACGGTGTTATTTTGCAAGCGATAGTCCTCTACGGGCTCTAATTCAGTAGTTGAATCATCAAATTGGTTGTTAATGTCACTACCCTCAGTTTCAGACTCACTGAATTAGTTTTTGGCTAGCAGATTAACCTTTTTAAGCTGTATTTGTTTTTAGCCTTACTTTTAGGAGTAAAACTCTGTGATGATTTTGGGTTTACTTTAGGTGCTTTAGCACTAGGGCTTTTTCTACAAACTACCTTTAGGTGTCCTTGGGTGTGACACCGGCCACAGATGTATTCTTTATATTTACATCTAGACTTTACATGGCTATCGTGTCCGCAGCAAAAACAAGTGATATCTGAACTGGTTTTAGGTCGTAACTTAGTAGTTTTGTTTCTCTTAGTGACATAATTTATAGATTTGATGTTTGAACGAATTTCAGCTTGGGCTGCCTCTGCAGATTCCAGAGACAGAGCAAGAGACACTGTTTCAGATAAACTTAAAGTTTTCTTTAAAAGCTCCATTTGTATCTTTTCAGACAAAATACCACCAATGAATCTATCTGGAATCATTTCACTGTTAATGTTCTTAATTTTGTCGAAATCACAATGTCTAGTTAGAAGCTTAAGAGCTGAAACATATTGATTTAAAGATTCCTAAGACTTTTATGCTCTTCTGAAGAATTTCATTCGTTCTGACACCACAAAAGGAAGCGGCTCCAAATCATCTAAAATAGCTTTAACTAATCCAGCATACGAAAAATCTGTTGGAACCTTAGGGGAAATAATGTTTAAAATTTTATCAAACATCACCCTTCCCACTGATGGCATTAAAATATCCAATTTGTCTGCATCAGCAACTTTCTTTGCTCTAAAGAAATAATCTATACGTGTTGAGTATTTGTCCCACGTATCACATTCACTGTCAAACTCAACAAACAGGCTAGACGGTTTTGCCATATCGTCTCAGTCTGTAACTTAGCACTTAGGCTAGAACTTAAGTTAATAATTTAAACAATTGTATTATTAACTGCAACGTCAATTACGTCGTTTGCAAAAGTAACGTCAGTAATGATGGCCACTACAGGTGGTACACAATTTCAGCTGCAACTGACATACTTATGTCACAAGTAATAAGCTTTAACAAATTACTACAATTAGTAAAATTAATGACTAAGCAACTCGAGACTATAATTGAATTGCCTAACATCTAAGCCTAATTCCAAATTCATAGCCTACCTAATTTTACAATTTACTTGTTCAAAAAGTTTCATAATTAGGATTTAACACCATTATTTAATTTACTTCTCAAGCAAAAAAAAAATAACACCACCGGCTTAAGCAGCCTGCAAGCCAAACAAGTTTCACTAAACTTAACTAGGTAATTAACTTGATAATTTACCTCACAGCCAGCCAGTGTAGAGAAAAGGCACATCACTATGCTAAGGCCCAATTTATTTGCGTTAATTCTGCTTATCCTAATTATAGTAAGAAAGGTGAAAACAGCCGACGCGTTGCTTCGGGACACAAACCTTTTACAAATTGTGCATTAGCAAAGCAATTTCTCTCACTGTTCTAGCAATTAAGGAACGAATTGTTAACTACAATTAAATTCGAACCACACAAAGTTCCACTCACTCAAACAACAACAGTTTTTAGATTTAAGATTTACATTAATTCCCATACCGGGCACTAAACTATTTTGCCTAAATAGTGAAATTGCCAACTCACCAAATTGGAGCTCTGAAGATGGTTGGTAAGGGGAATAATTACATTAAATTTAAAATACTCTACTGGGGTGGCTCGTCGCCATTCTGGACTGTCTTGGCCTTATTGCGTGGTGTTCCCCCAGCAGAGTAACAACTAAAACTCAGCTCAATGCAACCACAGGAATGGACATGTTTAATGAGTTACAGTGCTTTTTATAACTGTTGTCATGTGACACCTTGGTCATGTGTCACATCTATGGTGATCAATACTGTTCAGTATGTCAGTAGTACATGTATGGCCCTCCTATTAGTTAGTTAGTCTAGGTCAGGGTTAACAAAAGGTAAACAAGGATTGCTAACTATTGTGGTGCCACATGTAACGACACCACACCTTTTGTTAACCTTTTGTTACCTTTTGTTTTTGTTACCTTTTGTTAACCCTGACCTAGACTAACTAACTAATAGGAGTGCTATACATGTAACGACACCACATTACCCAAAATTGAACCTTAAAGCGTACTTTTGATTCCTGTCTCATTAACCTGTACTTTTGTGCAACGAGTGAATAAGTCGTAGCATGAGAGTGATTTTTTCCCTAAGTTTAAACCGAGTCAACAGTCATTTCAGGAAGTAAGATCGTCTTCCACGCGGACCTCAACTAAAAATCCTCGGGAGCCAAGTGTACTCATTTTATGTTCAAGGTGTCACTCGTTGGGACCCCTTTCTCCCGTAGGCCTTTTTTAGAATTTTCTGTCATCAGCATAAGACTTGCAAAAGAAATGTCGTGAAGTGAGATAATGCCGAATGAGCAAATGTGAGCGAGTTACTCAGCTAGTTTCAATAATGAAGTTATCGAAAGCAAACTTCCTGCCACATAAAATTGTTTTCAGCCAGAGATAGCCATGCGAAAAAATCCCTAAATTTCGGGATTAATTCCTGGATCCCAGGATTGAGAAAAACGAATCCCTTAATTCCGGGATTGCAAATACTTTCCCTGGATAGGATGCCTTACATAGAACCCTTCCATGAATTGAACTGTGGAAAAATGTTAGTCCAAACCGAAAATGGCCTCAGGTTGAAATTGAAATTTAGTACACAGTTCCTCCTACGAGTATCGTCACGATTCAAATGTGTTCTATAACAAATGTACTCCATATTTTATGCCGTGTTAGCAAATCATTATATACAGTATTAACAATATTTTTTGGACGTTTTACAAAATGCAAGGAACGTTTTAGAAATCACACATTTTAAAAGCCTTCTTAACAATATTTGTGGTGTGCAAGTTAAAAAGGGTGTTCAACTGAAATGTAGCAACTATCATTTTATTATGGACACTCGTTTAGGAATGACATTTTTTAATTTATGAGTAAAGGTTTGTGGATTTACACTTTTGGGGTTACAAAAAATATCACTAGGCATTTACCAAGAATAATATTTAAATCCCAAGCATCATACCAGAAAGCTAGACTTGTTACACCCGTCGGGACTGATGGTAGTCTACCTATTTTACAATTCATAAAAAAATGTTTTAAGCCCGTCTGCATAAAGAGATGTCATGTACTAAAAGTGTTAAGTACATCATCTAAGTCATTTAAGAAGATAAGAAAAAATAAGATCGCAGAAGAAGCAGGAAGACTTGTAGATAAAAAGCTATTATTAACTCCTCGAAAAGTATGGGTGACGAATTACGATCTAACACAATTATATTTGTTTTTGCACGGTTTTACGTGGATATTGGGTATAATAATAGGTTTCTGATAAACACCAGAGGTTATGTTTGAGAGCCGTTGCATTATTTTGCTTAACTGTGATTAATACTGTTGCGAGACGATGTTTGCATTGTTGAGTGTTATGATTAAACATTAGTAAATTAGAAAACAAATACGAACTCTTCGATAATTAAGGTTTAACTGATCGGAAGTCAAAACAGCAAAGCAACACAAATAAACTTTCCTGTAAGATTGCACATACCGCAGTGTTCCTGTAATGTTTAGTTCAGGTGAAACCTTACTGCTGTATTCACATGTTCTTACAGTTTTTACTTTAGAATTTGATAGGGCAGAATGATTCATTCTACTTGGCTAAACGATATCGCTGAAACCATAGTTTTATTGTGCTTAGTGAAGACCTACAGATTAAGTACCTCAGGGTTCGTGCGACTCCTTAAAAACCAGGAAATGTTGTTTAAAATAAAAATGAAATACCAGTCCTGAAGTCTTATATATGAAATCTTGAAAGTGGTGTATGTATCAATAGGATGAAGGAAAGGAGAATAATAACAATACACCCTAATCTTTTCAATACGATGGAGTGAATAGAATTATAACTAGGGCACCATCACCTACACTGTCGACAAAATAGAACGAAGCAAACAAACCAACAGACAAACCACCAAACAAACCAACAAACCAACAAACCAACCAACCAACGAACCAACAAACCAACCAACAAAGAAATCAACAAACAAACCAACCAACAAACAAACAATCAAACAAATGAAAAAACGAACGAATGAACGATACACAGGGCACAGGCAGGTGTTTGAGAGTGCTTTGCGAGTGCATTGGAGACAGCATTGTGGCTCATGTTTTCGGTTGCTCTTCGCATCTTGTTTCTTTGTCCATTTGCTTTTGTAGTGCTTAAACCACCTCTGGGTGTACTGCTATCAATGTTCAAAATCTGGTTCTAATTGATGTCGCTATTAGGTGATGCATCAATTCAAACCAACAAACAAACCAACAGACAAACAAAAAACCAAACAAACAAAAACAATAAATCAACAAACCATCATTTCCACTGTCAACATGAAGGAGCGGACTCTGCTTTTTTTGTTGTTTGGCTGGGTTTTCCCTTCCGTCTTCCAAACATTTATTTTCAAATTCAGAATGCTCAAACATTTCGTGAAATGTGCATGTGACATAGTTGTAATCCACCCAAAACTAAAACTGGCATAAGGAGGTCACCAAGTTTCCAAAAAAGGTCGGCATTTGAAAGTAGTGATATTAAAACCAGAGAAAGGTCGCTAAGGTAGCTAGCTACTTTGTTAAACAGTGTCATGAAAACAACGTAAATGATGCAGCTAAGCCGAACTGCACACACTTATTAAAAACATGTTGGTTTAAAATAACATAGCATAGGAAAAAATCATTTTAAAACACAAAACCCCTAATAAAATAACCATTTTGCCTTGTACTTTCTTAACAAGAAGATACAGCTCTGGGGGTTAAGATTATTGGAACGCTGGCGAAAAAACCTTCAAAATGGTTCATTTAAATGTCAAAATGGGCCTACGAAAAGTGAAAATATCTTCAATTTGGTTTAGTACCAATCTAGCTGAAAACTGCTCATGACGTCATAGTTTGATCAGAAAAACTAATCAGAAAGATAGAAACTTTGACCTGTCAAAATAAACTTTGCATGATCAAACTATGACGTCATGAGTAAACTATGCCCTCGTTGTTGTTTGGCATCTTGGCTATTGGCTTTGACCCATTTTTTGCCCTACTTTGTCACCTTCAGTATTCCTAAACGACATTATTTTAACAAAACACCTCTAGGTGTATTGCTATCAATGTACAAAATCTGGTTGTAATTGATCCAGTGGTTATTGCGTGAGGCGTTTACAAAGACTGCATTTCAGTGTATTCATAAATGGAGCTCCACTCCAATGAAAAATTTAATCCCGAAAGTAGGCGAGTGTGTAGCCTATATTATACACAATATTATTCTTACAATAATTTTTAAAGTTGGGATGTAGTTTTCATTTTATTTAGTGTCTAATGGTTGAAAACAGCAGTAAGGTTTCATGTGAACTAAACAGTATAGGAACACTGCTGCATGTGAAACCTTACAGGGAAGTTTTTTTGTGTTCCTTTGCTGTTTTGACTTCCAGTCAGTTAAACCATACGTTACATAACAAACGAGTTCGTTTTTGTTTTCTATTTCGTGCTACTCTGACATACCAAGTCGTTTTTCTGTATTTGTTGCAAAATGCTCTGGATACCACTCATTATGCTCTCTCATTCAGTGCAAGTCTTTCTTTTGGAAGTTGGTTTGTGCACAGCTCTCCATCAGCAGCTTTGTCCATTATTTGTGATAAAGGACGGCAAGCCAAATGGGCAACAAATATTTTAGGTTTAAAATAGGAAAGTAACGGGAAACCATATATAAATCAATATTTTATGGAACTTCGTCATAGGGAAGATTCAGAGTAGCACAGCTGTTGCCGACGTTCCTCAGCAAGAACCTACTGAAGAAGATGAAGACTATATTCTCGCATTGTATGCTATCCTGGACGAGCCGAAAATTGTGCCATGTCCAGCACAGCCATGTCCAGCCCAGATGCGAAAAATGGTGTATTGCTATAAATGATAATTTAGTTCGGTTATAGCAAATAGGACATGGGAACTCGGGACATAGGTGCCCCCACTACAGAAAGCAAGTGGGTACTGAAATTCAGGAAGAAGGAGACAGGTTTAGTGGATTACTATAAAGCAAGGCTAGTGGCCAAAGGATTCGACCAAAACTATGGTACAGAATATCACGAAATAACTCCCCAACCGCGGGACTACCTACCATACGGCTGCTCTTAGCCATAGCAGTCCAAAATAATTATTTTCTGGACAAATTCGACATTAAATCTGCATACATGAATGAATGCTTGAGAGATCGGAAAGAAATTTGTATGGCCCAGCCGGAGAATTTTGAAGAGCCTTGATATGAAGACAAAATTTGCAAACTAATACACAGCCTCTACAGGTTCAAGCAATCGGGAAGAAGATGGAGTATCCATTTCGCCGAGTAAATGATACAGTGCAGCATGAAACGTTGCCATTAAGACACCTGCGTTTTCTACATACGTCAAGGAAAAGAACAAATAATTTTCATTATTTATGTCGATGACAATGTTGCAGTCACATCAAGTCACAAGAGTCGGCAGGTAGGAGTAGCATAAGAATGCGATTTGGTTACAAACACCCACAATGACCTTTTACCTTTGGACCGAAAGTCGCGTGACCATAAGTGACGTTATACCAGAAGTGACGCCGTTCAAGAAGGCGGCACCCATGTTAACTGGAAGTGCGGCTATTTTCCAAGATGGCAGCCCCATGTGAGTGGCAACATTTTCCAAGATGGCCGCCTACTTTGTCCTTTGACATCAAGTAAACCTCCCATTCAAGTAAACTTACCACTCAAGTGAACCTACCTACTCAAGTAAGCCTACCTCTGAAGTACACTTTGCACTCAAATAAACCTACCTTTCAAGTAAACCACAGAACCAGCCCCTCGACCCTTAACCTTCTACCAACACGCAGTTCACTATCTAAACAACATTAGGGTTTCTGCAGTTCACATAATGGTGTTTGTTCAAAATCATAATTAAATACATTTGTAATAAAACTAGGGTAGAAGGTCTCTGCATTTCACTCATGGTGGATGCCAAAAATCATTAAAAAATCTGCTATCTTTTCTGTCCAAAATGTTAAAATATAAATTTGCAACACGACTGGGTCATGAAGGTGTTAAGAATGCACTCTTTTCCTCACCACCTTAGGATTTAACGTGTACTAGTAATAGGTAAAAATATTTCAGACACATCCAGGAGGTAAAGTGCTAGGCACGTTTTTGATAATGATATTTCCCCCGTAGGCCTAGTACACATGATTTGAATATCATTCGTTTATCAAGTTTTTTTTTTCGCTGTGCGTCTTTTTTCCACTCTTTCTTTTCCTCGTTTGTGTTGTTCTGCAGCTTTTTCCTATAAGCAGCCGTCTTTTTTTCAAAAGTTCTTCATGTTGTGACTCACTTTCTTCTGATCTCACTTTTCTTTTACTCGCTGCTTTTATTGCCAAACATTCTTTACGTGGCACTTCAGTTTTGTTGGCTTGCGGTTTTCGTTTGGTGGCGGTATCTTTTTATAATCTAACCTACTGCAGTTCTGGGTGCATCAAGATCCAGGTTTCTTTTTGCACACGCTTTTTTCTAGCTATACTCTCCTATGCTCTTTGCTTACGATTCAGGAACAAATCGAGTCTTCTTGCAGCTTTGGCTTTACTTTTTCTTCTAATCCCTTCACCTCACCCAATCGTTCAGCAACTAGCTCTAGCTCTGTCTTCGTGCTCCTTTATCAGTAATCTCAAAAACCTCAGAGTCGAAGTTATCAGCGTCCCTTACTTTGCCCCTGTGCAGTAATGTCCGATGGCGAGAGTGTTTTTGCCATCATCCAGGATGAAACGCTTGTCATGTTAGGGTGAGAGTGGGGACTTGGGTCATTTTCACCGTACTTAGCTCGTGGCCAAGGCTAGCAATATTCTCCCAACTTATCTTCTGAGGCGGAGATTTTGACATCAACGTGGATTTGCAGTCGTTGAAATACAACTTTTTTTTACGAATGCGGACTGAATACCCTTGGCTTTCATTGTCATTTCACGGCCCAGAACTCTAATAGCGTACATTTTATAGCGTGAACCTGCAAACTCCAGGATGGGGATTCCACCCATCTTGTCTTTCATTTACCCCTACACTTGTTTGTTAGCTGTGGAGAAATGCTTTTGATCTGTAGGATAATTACTCATATCAAATCACTCACGGTCCTGCAGCACATCTTCGTATATATCTTGGGTTTCGATGTGATAGCATAGGCTGTCTGTATCGGTAAGAAGGAGCTTGGCTCGCTCACAATAGGTCACTTTCATAAACTCATCAAACAACTCAGCGCTGAAGCGCCACTTATGAACTACTTTGAGGAGGTGTGGCTTCAGAGCTGAGTTGTTCGATGAGTTTATGGAAGTGCACTTACTTTGGATGAATGAAATCGTAGTTTTAATTGGAATATAGCTAATTTAGAAGACTCCAAGATAGAAAATCTCGAGTACGTTGCAAGATCGCACATTATGTTGCGTGGATGGTGGTTAATTTTTACCAGGTTTTCGTACAGGATGTTGAAGGAATCAGCATGGGGCTGAGACGTGGACTTCAGTGCAGCTGTAGTGTTTGTGGAAAGCTTAACGGTAAATCAGTCCTGTTTATTTTCCATGGCCTTGCCAAACACCAAATTATTTAGCAGTTTGAAGTAGTCCTTCTTGAATGGCTCGGTCGATGCCTGTCTTTTCCTGGTGTTGAAGTCGATGTATTTTTTTCATCCAGGAATTCTGGTTGAAACTCAGGATTCTTCAGATGTGCCGAACAATTACCCTGTGACATCGGGAAAACTTCAAATTCCGGTAATGTACAACGTACTTCTTCATGTACTACAGATTCGGAACTAGATATGTACTGGGTTTAATCTTGTGTCCTACATGGTTCACTTGCTTTATAGAATAAGGTGACACTAGCTCTTCCCTGATATCCAACTTCTCTGGAGCTAGGGAATAATCATTGTGAGCGTCGTGCAACTCCTGAGGATAATCAAGATTGACTTCTAGAATGTAACGAACGTCAGATCGTCTGGTACAGTGTCGACCTCGAAAGTTCTAAGCTCTTCCTTAGTTATGTACCAAAACCCATCATAAGGGAGAGGATCACTCATAGCAAAACCGTACATGTGTTCATATCTAGGTCAATGACATAGCTGATAGGTTGACTAAGATCAAATTTGTTGTGGGGTAAGTATTCTTTATGCTTTAGCATACCTCTATGCTATAAACGAAACGCCGCCTCAAATGCCACGAGTGATCAGGGTGTGTTTGCTGGCTTGGGTGAATAACTCTAATTTGGACATGCGCATCATCAGCTGAATCCTGGTGTCGAAATGTAATAGCATGGGTCTAATTTATTGTTTTCAACACATAGTTTCCAGAAATCTTCAAACACGTCAGCTAGCATAAAACATCAGTCATTTCATAAATTTCATGGTAAGACCCAAACTTCTGTACTCTCATCTTCCACCAGAGATTTACGCTCGTACGTACTCTTCTCCAGGCAATTCTTCGTCCTTTAATTGTGAGAAAAAAGAGAGTCTATAGGTAAAGTTTTGCTGTCAAACACGACATGTCCATCACGAGTTCTTAGGGGTAAATTTCTTTCTGAGTCAGAAGATTTGGAGGATTTTCCATTGTCATGTGGTCATCAGACCACTTCGACTTTAACACCAACTCTAATGCAGGTTCGAGAATAGGGAATTTACCTTCTTTATGGTTTCCGGCCAGTGTCCAGTGAGGCTTTTAAGAATTTAATGCTGTCTATGAACTCCAATTATCTCGGTCATTGTCATGCTCTGAAACTGTTCAGCATTACGACTAATGACATCTATTTTTCCAAGGAATTTGTGCACTGCTTGTACTAGTAAATACATGTTGTTACCATGGAATATGACTGGGATAGATTTTTTGTTCTGTAGTGCTCCAGTTACATTTTGGGTCAGCAGCTCCCCTGTATTTTCCACTGTGGCAATGGTCTCTGACCCTATGCTCATTCTTTGGCCGAAATTTGTGGAAGGGTTTGAATGGTTTCTCGCAGTAGTGACAAATGGTAGCATTGTAGAAGTCGAATCTTTTGGCCGGTATGAGATATAAAGATTTAATTTTTTCAACAGTTCGTTGTAATCTTGACCTCCTTTAACCATGCGTTCGTATAAACATTAAATTCTCGGAAAACGATTCCCCGTTCTCGCCTATCATGACGTATCCAAAACTACAAACTTCATTCAGATGAAATTTAATACATGAGCTCGTGGAAGGGTTGGGGTAAAGGTTTGGATGGGCTGAAGCAGGTACTCAAAGTAAGCACAAACTATTTGGAATTGATTTTTGCGATTTAACTGTCGAAATTTCAGGAAGTTTTCATCGGGTTTCTTGAATCTGAGTGATTGTGCAGTGTTGATTTTGAAGCATTTTTTTTCTATGAACCAACAGCAACCATTCTCTTCCAAATCAAGTGAAGCAGTTTTGGCAATAGAATTTAGTGTGTAATTTCGAACCATGTTGGCAAAGAAAATTATCAATGTACCTATTGGAGCAGTAATGTGTATTTCAGGTGTCAGAGCAGAAACCTCTGCACTTAGCATGAGAAAAAGATCTAAAGAATGACCATCGAAGTTTTTAGAAACTCGAATAGGGAATAAGTCTTCACTGTGGTTGTATCCAATGATGTTAATAGAGAGATCATTCACATGTTCAAATTTGTCCATTTGGTCCAGCTTCATGGGATAGGCCAGCATGGAAGTGTCGAGCATGTCTTCAAATTCCCAGTAATCTTCAAGATCGAAGCTATACATCTCCAACCCAGAAGCTAGTACAGAGTACAGGAAACATTTTCCATCATTCATGTTTTGGACGTTGGTTAATATCCAAGCCTTACATTTTAAACCTTCTGGGAGTGGAATGTAAGTTGAAACTCACGCAGGCTGATATCTAGCCACCCTAATGGCAAAGTTATTTATGCTAGAAATCAATATCCACTCCCCCCACTCGGCAAAAAGTTTATGGACTGCTGGATCTAATTAAAAGCTTCGTCCAATAGAGCTGGAAAATCGTTCGAGTTGTACACTTCGGTGAACCGTGACCAAAATTGCAATGTTTAGAATGACATTGCTTCAGCCTTTAAGAGGCTGGGAAAGAAAGTCCACACTGGACAACTTAGTTCGGTTGATTGGCAGCTGGCCATTGCGGCCAAACTCTTTATTGACAAGGGAGGAAACACGTGCTACGTTGACCACATAAGTATAGTATACTCTCAATGCTTAGCGCATCTTAAATACAGTTGTTATTTACAATATCACTATGTACAAATATATATATATTCTCATACACAGCACGCTCTCCCCCTATAAATAATTTTGAACCTTGTAATAATTAATGCCACGATTTCTTAGGTTCAAAAATTGCTTAGTTGTTATATTAAACTGTTTGTTAAAATTATTTCCGAAATTAATCTTGGATGTCAAAGACTAATTCACAAGATATTAGAAATTATCGCCGACCATAGAGGTATTGGTGAAAACGTTTAATGCCAAATACCACAACAAGGGCTTCTCTGTCAAGCTGGGCATAGCCCACCTCGGCCTTGCTTAAACTTCTTGATGCAAAAGCGATTAGTCGGTCTTCCCCGTTGGGAAACACATGCATAACTCAGGGTGCTAACCTGAAAACATACAAAATTCAAACAATAAATATGGTGGCCAACCACTAAACTAAGTAATCGAATGGTGTATTTAAAGATCTAGGCATTTGGGCGCCTTTCGTTCTCTTGTAGAACGCCACGGAGCACCTTCCAATATTGAGGCCCTGGAAAGTTTAGGTACCGCAGGTGGCCCTTTCGGACGTATCGTCTGTCTCGCAGGTATGGGTGAACTTGGTGGCGCACAAACAACAGTAGGTTTTGTAACAATCTTACGACTAGTACTCACGATACCGGACATACGACGGGCTTGGGGAATATACGGACTACCCAATTGTGGGGGCAAATCCGATTCCTCCCTCACAGGAAATTCTGAGATTGGCTCTCCAAAACTAGCGGTTCTGAACAATCTGTAAATGCAGAAGCACTATTAGAAACATCAGGTTTATCCTCACACTCCTGAAAACTTGGTGAAACAGCAGGACGAATCTGATTCGCATGATGTCGCCACGTAAAACCATCATTTGTGACAACCTCATACTGTAAATTTCCCTGATGAGAACTGATATATCCAAGAATCCAGGGCTTTTTATCTCGCCTGAAATCCCGAATCCATACGCTTTGGCCGGACTCAAAAAATGAGGCTTTTGCATTTAGTGACGGTTTTAACTGATTTCTCTGTTGGGCGAGAATACGTTGCCTAGAGTTGAGAAAAAGCAAATCCACAGGAATTTTCATTTCACGGTTGAGAAATAACTTGCTTGGTGTTTCATTTGTAAGCGTGTGTTTTATCAAGCGGGCAGACCGAAGATAGTTTAATAAGGCGATTTCACTAGACACCCCGGAAGCACGCTCAGCTTTGTAACTGCGTTTAAAACTTTTCACAATCGCTTCTGCCTGCCCATTTGTGGCAGGGAAATACGGCACTGAAGTTATGTGGCGAATTCCGCACTCACTAAGGTAGCTTTCCTCACTTGTGAATTGCGGGCCATTATCGCTCACCAGTAGATTTACGAATCCAAACATGGCGAACAGCTCTCAGAACTTTTGATAATCTTTGCAGATGTTGAATTTTTCATAGCGTAAATAAACGGAAACTTAGAGATTGCGTCTATTACTACTAGGAACATTTTTCCATCGATGGGCCCAGCAAAATCAACGTGAATTGTATCCCAAGCACGTGTGGGGAATTCCCAAGCATGCTTTTTAGCAACTACACCGGTTTCTTTTGTACTTTAGCAAGGCACACAAGATTTCACCAACAGTTCTAAGTCCCTGTCAATCCCTGGCCACCAAACCTTACTATGAGCCAACGCCTTTATACGCACAATACTGCAGTGCCTTACGTGAAGCTCCTTTAACACAGGTTCATGGAGTGCACTCGGGATTATCCCTCGGTGACTCCAGAAAAGTGCTTTATATTCTAAGGAAATTTCATTTTGGCGTTGGAAGTAAGGCTTCAAGTCATCAGTCACAACCTTAGCAGGCCAACCATTTTGAGTATGTTTGAAAACTTTAGCCAAAACTGGATCTTTTAGAGTTTGCTTTTCTAAATTGCTGCTTAGAATTGGGAGTGACGTAACTTGACTCACATGCATTACAGTAACTGGGTCAACCTCACTAGGCAGCACTTAATACTCCAAAGGCATACGAGATAAGCTGTCAGCTGTTAAGTTTAACTTTCCAGGTAAATGTTGTATATCGAAAGTATACGCATTCAAAAATAGTGCCCATCACTGCACCCGTGACGCAGCCATTACCGGAATTCCTTCCTCTGAACCAAATATCCATTTCAATGCTTTATGATCCGTCTGGAGTACAAATCGCCGACCATAGAGGTATTGGTGAAAACGTTTAATGCCAAATACCACAACAAGGGCTTCTCTGTCAAGCTGGGCATAGCCCACCTCGGCCTTGCTTAAACTTCTTGATGCAAAAGCGATTAGTCGGTCTTCCCCGTTGGGAAACACATGCATAAGCACGCCTCCTACACCCTTTGGTGACGAATCACAAATCAGCTTTAGTGGGAGCTTAGGGTCATAATGGATAATACCTTCGAATCAAGAAAACCTTGCTTAGCTTTTTCAACTGATTTGGTGTGCTCTGATGTCCAAACCCAATCTTGCTTAGGGCTGAGAAGTTTGTTCAAAGGAGCCAGTATCGACGCCAAATGAGAGACACATTTTGAATACAGGTTCACAAAACCTAAGAATGATTTAGGCTCAGAAGGGTTAGTAGGATTTGGTGTCCTTTTAATCGCATCCAGCACTTCAGGCAAATTCTGCATTCCGTCTTTATTTATGATGAAACCAAGGTATTTTAATTCAGACCTGTTTAGCTTGCATTTTGACCATTTCACTCTGATTCCTGCATCTTGTAATGCATTTAGGGCTTTCGCTAAGTTGATATCATGTTGAGCTCCCTTTCCAGCGACTAATATGTCGTCGTAAAAAGGTCTGGCGTTTGGCACGTCTTTCAGGACGGCTTCCATCCTTTTCTGGAAAATACCCGGGGAGCTTGCAAGCCCCAGAGGGGCACGTTGCCACTGGTACAAACTTCTACAGGTATTAATAGTAAGATCGACTTTGAACTTTCTTCCAATTCCATTCGCAAAAATGCATCAGAAAGATCTTTCAGTGAGAACGTGTCACAACCAGCTAGCTCACTAAAGAGGTCCTCTGCTCGCGGTACAGGAAAGTATTCCACAACAATCTCCGGGTTGACAGTGATGGTGTAGTCGCCTACTATCCAGACGTCACCATTTGGCTTGAAAACTAACACCACTGGAGTAGCCTAGGCGCTACAGTCAACTGGTTTAAGAATACGTTCTCGTACTAAACGGTTTATTTCATTTTCAACTTTATCTCTCATAGCTAGGGAAACAGGTCTAGCCTTCATGAATTTCGGTTTTACATCATGCCTCAACCGAATCTCCGCCTTAAAATCCTTGATTGTTCCCAAGTCCTCTTTAAAGAGTTTAGGGAAACCATAAAATATTTCTTCTTCAGAGACCCAGCCGATAAACAATTTATCATCTTCACTACCTACGTCATAAAACTGACTCAAATTGAGTTTAAACTTGGAAATCCAACCCTTTGCAAATAGCGCAGGCTGGTTGCCAGGGGCTACAACAGCACACAGACGTTCAGTTTGTTTAGCAAATTTAATGGTTAAATACACTACCCCCAATGGTTTAGCTAGCTCTCCCAACCATGATTTCAAAGTAATGGGAGTTGCTTCTAATTGTACATTCTTAAAATATTTACGATACCACGAAACAGGGATTATTGTTGCATCGCAACCTGTGTCAACTTCAAAAGTTGAAGAAATACCATTTAACTGACATGTAATAGTCCATTTTTTGTATTTAACAGAGTTAACCGTAATACAATACATCTTGGAAACATTACTTGGACCTGAACTACTGCTTGAATCAGACACCTCACTATCTTGTTCATTTTCAACAAAATGTGCACTTTTACCATATTTATGATTTTTAGACTTATGTTGCGATTTAGTCTTAAACCTGTTACTGGCTGCAGTCTTACTAGTGGAACTAGACTTACTAGCATTACACACTACTTTCAGGTGACCCCTAGTACCACAAGTTTCACAGGAATAGTCCTTATATTTACAGACGGGCCTTACATGCCCAGCTTTTCCACAACAGTGACAAATGACAGACTTGCTTGTCTTAAATAACTTAGTTGAGGTATTCTCGGTCTTTAAATTATAATTTCTTGCAGTAGCAGTTCCTTTAAGTTGAGCTACAAAAGCAGCATGCAGCGTGCAGCTTCAAAAGCTAATGAGATTTCACACGCGTTTTCAAAAGTTACTTTGGTTGGATTCATAAACATTAAATGTTTTTGAGTTTCATCACATCTCAACCCAGAGACCAGGCGGTCACGTAGTGCTTGAGTTAAAAATGTATCAAAATTGCACCACTCGGATAAACGCTTTAGTTCACCTATATATGCAGCTACGGACTCTCCAGGCTGTTGGTTACGCCTAGAAAATATTACTCTTTAAGCAATAAATGATGGAGCTGGGTCAACATTATTTTTTACCAATGTAACAATTTCATCAAATGACTTTCCACTAGGATCTACAGGCGAGGAAAGGCTCCTTATTAAAGCATAGGTTTTATAACCTACATATGACAAAAGTGTTGCAACATTCTTACCATCTGCTACATCGTTTGCGAGAAAAAACATGCGCCTACGCTCAATATAGAGCGTCCAATTTTCCTTAGTGGAATCAAATTCCTCAAATTTCTTAGACATAATGCTTTAAATTTCACTTTAACCTTAAGGAAAAATTTTCAAAACTGAGATATTTTTTAAATACTCACTCAATTGCATATGTCATAATTAAATACTTCATAACAGTTTAATTACTGTAATACAACATAATTCATAATGCAAACACTATAATAGCAGCATGAATAATACCAGCATAATTCATAGAAAATACTTTAAATTCAATTTTTCAAACTTCCAATCACGTTGCACACTAGCCTATAAGACTTCGATTCAATTCTAATGCATTAAATGCGTATAAATCTTTTTAAAACTATCAGAAACAGTTACTTGAAAACTTGTAATTATGCCACTAATGTTGACCAATCTTTCAAAAGCACGTCGCACAAAAATGCTGAATTTAATGGCACACATAAGCCTTATAAACGAAAATGTTGTCTGCCCGCTCGATAATTTAAACCAACTGAATTACACATGAATTCTTAAAGCTGACGAACGGCGAACTTTTAAACATTTCGTTTCTAATTTCGGCTCCAACTATCCATTACTGGAAAATTTTAGAACCAAATTTAATACAGAGTACCTGTTTTTGAAAAGCGTAACGTCCATTGCTTCCCCGGCGAGAGGTTGAAAATGCCAAACCTGAGAAACGCTGACGAGGTTCCATGTTTGACCAAGACGCACGGCGTTGACGAGAAAATAGCCTACGTTGTGGTTGGTGAACCTAACAAGCACTGCTTTCAATTCCCGCACGACCATGGAAAATGGTTACTACCTTTTCCCAATTTAAGGTTATCCCGTAATCGTCGCCATTGCAATGTTTAGAATGACATTGCTTCAGCCTTTAAGAGGCTGGGAAAGAAAGTCAACACTGGACAATTTAGTTCGGTTGATTAGCGGCTGGCCATTGCGGCCAAACCCTTTATTGACAAGGGAGGAAACACGTGCTACGTTAACCACATAAGTATAGTATACTCTCAATACTTAGCGCATCTTAAATACAGTTGTTATTTACAATATCACTATGTACAAATATATATATATATATATTCTCATACACAGCAAAAATAGAGTTTGAATTATGGTAGTGTCTCTGATGAACTTCACTCCCAAACCGATCTGCACTCTACAATTAGAAGCTGGTCCGGGCAGATGAACAACAGCGTATGCAGGGCCAAACGCACTGACATCAGAAACTGAAGCAAGTCGAACTCTTCGACCATGTCCATTTTATACAACCGATGACAAAGACCTTCGTCACGCAATAGGTAAGAGTGTTCCTTCAAAGAATCGGGCAGTCTACCCCTAAGCATCGCATGCTTCATCTTCAAATGGATGTTTAGAATGGAGATGGTTTCTCAGCTGATGATGATAAGTAAATACAGGTGAATGAATGTTTTTTTCCATTTTGAAACCTACAAAAGAAGGTTTTATGATAACTTAAAATATTTTGTTTGAAGAAAAAAAAATAAGGAACCTTTTTTAATAGGAAAAAAATAAGGAAATTTTTTAATTAGGGAGCTTTTTAAAAACTATTATTGTTGACTGCATTAAAAAGTTTTATGTGAAAAATGAAAAGTCAACATTTTTTTAAGAGTGCTAAAATTATCCATCCAGCTATTATACTTGGTGTCGTATCCCTTCCA
This sequence comes from Lithobius niger, assembly GCA_023313725.1. Classification (NCBI taxonomy): domain Eukaryota; kingdom Metazoa; phylum Arthropoda; class Chilopoda; order Lithobiomorpha; family Lithobiidae; genus Lithobius; species Lithobius niger. The sequence goes on from JAHWFP010228130.1 coordinate 45,701, forward strand.
TTTAACGAAGTATTGCATTTCCCATCTTTTCCTTTCTTCTTACGTAATACTTTTTCTACTAAAAACAAAATGGGAACTAGAGTTTTTTGAAGTTCTGGTTCGTAAAATCCAGTAAGTACCAATTCACCGACTCGTCTTTTAAAAGATAAGTAACTGGTTGGGTTTTTTGTGTTTTGTAGAGTATTTTCGCATATGGACACGTGAATTCAACTTAAACTATCTACATTAACCATCCAGCTGTTGTATTTGAAATCGTAGCCTTTCCATTTAACGAAATAAAGCATTTTCCCATCTTTTCCCCTCCAATTACATAATACTTGCTCAACTAGAAATAAATCTGGAACAAGGGTTGTTTTGAATTTCCTGTTCGTAGAATCCTCCTTTCACCGGTTCACCCGACTCATCCTTTAAAATAGACATAACCGGTTGGGTTTTTTGCACTTTACAGATTGTGAAAACTTCGTTAGTAAAATTTAGCAAATGCCCCTTATCGAAAATTTTCTTAACTTTAGAAAAACTGACTTTATTTCCTACGGCAAATTTGGGTTTCTTCAATAACCTTTTAGTAGTAGTTCGTCTCAACAAAGGTTCGTGACGTTTGGTTACTTCCCTGGGTTTCAGTTTTATGCTGGGATGAACAGTGTTATCATATTTGGAAACAAACTCGTCTATAATGCTTACTCACTCGTAAATCCCATGTCTAGTGAACCTATTCCATATTTGATTATTCAGTGTTCTGTTGAAACGTTCTACCACGCTCGTTATATTCTCAGAATTTGAAGAGTACATGTTCATATTATGCCACCTAATTAGGGCTTTGAAGTCTTTATTGTAGAACTCACTACTTAAATTGACTTGTAAATTTTTAGGGTATGCCGCTTCTGCGAGTATTTTCTTGAAAAATTCAGTAACGTCTATATTGGATTTAGATTTGAATGGAACAGCCGAAGCGAAATTGGACATGATGTTAATGCAGGTCAGTAGGTAGTTAAAACCTTTATTTAGGTTAGCATAAGGTGTCACTTCCACCAAGTAAGCCTACCGTATATTGTTCAGGCTCCGTCCAATAACTTTCCTTCTAGGAAAATTTTTTCAGGTTGGTTTGTGAAATTCTATTACGAGTTGATCCATTTTTTTATTCCCCGTTCCGAACCTGTATTTTGTTATCATGATTTTCTAATGATCAAAGTGGCTAGTTTTCCCTCCTTGTCAGAGAAGGATCCTCTCTTACTATTTAAGCTTTGAAAATTAGAACTGCATTCTTAGCGTGTCGATATTTTTAAATCCGGGCTCTCTGGATAACCTACATCATGTTCTTTGCATGCTTCGTCAAGTTTATTAATTCCTGGATCTCATCGAGCCAACTTTTTCCCCAGTTCGGCACCAGCGCCACAGTATTGGCAGCCAGGTAACTGAAGTTCAACCGGTAACTTATATACGATTTTATTAATGATTCCTTTCCCATACTTGATAAGAGAAGCTCTTTTCATCCCGCACACCTCCCAAATACAACTCCCATCTGTCGGTTATTTTTTGAGATTGTAATAAAAGATGGCTCTGGGCCGTTAGAAGTGTGATGTTTACATTTAACACAGTACTTCATATTGTATTTTCTTGTTTCCATGATTTTTGTTTTATATATATATATTTTTAAACTAAACCTAAATTTTGATACGCCAACCTTTTCTCCCAAGCAGTTATAATTTGTCTTTGTTGCGTCTCTGATTTAAATAAAACATTTGACCCTTTTTGTTTTGATTTCATGTCCTCACAAATCAGTGCGATGTTCGATGTGTACTTAGTACTACGATTGGACTTAGGTTTACGTGTGGCTGGGTTGTTGTTCTGATAAATGGCGCGAGTATTTTTTAAAATAGCTGCATAAGTTGCTTTAACATCTGGCAGATAGGAAGTTTCTTTCAAATCTTTAAAAACTAGCAAACTCCAAGGCAGCGACTTCCCATATATTGTTCCCCACTGACCTTATGTCATTCTAAATATTTTAACTATTTTATAACCGAAGGTCAGCTTGCCTTTTTTAGTGTCATACTGTCGCCCGACTACAGGATCATTCTTCTTTTGATTTTCGAAAAACTTTATCAAGAAATGTTTATCTGTTTGACCATTATTCTGACCAGGTAACAAACTATTGATGGTCCGGAGAGTGGCGCTGTTAGGAAGTTCCAGGGGAGTAGAAATGAGTGTGTCTGCCACCACAGAATATGTTATTGTGAGTTTAGGCCCAGTGCTTGTGGTTGTGCATTCGGTTTTGGTCTCGGGAGGAATTCGCATTATTGGAGTTTGAGCTAGAGTTGAATATTCCGTGAGACTGAAATTGAGAAGGGTTGAAATGTCTTCTCACTAGGAGTAACGGCATCAGAAGGGTACGGTGATAAAATCATTGCTTCACAGTCATCCTCGTCAGTTTCCTCCTCTTTGTACGCTTTAATTGGATTAGTTTGTGTTTGCTGGGCTAGAGTTTTTACACAACCGACCGATATGCCAACTGCCAGTTTTAGAATGCTTAGTACTGGTTAAAAAAATTCTTGCAGCAAATCTTCTTGATTTGTCTCACGCAAACGTTTTAAAAAAACCTTTTAGATAAACGCCTTTTTAAGATTTACAATTTTTCGTTTTGTTTCCATTCTTTTGTTTACGTTTATACCTCCCTCGTTTAATATTTTGTTAATTGATAAAAACCTTTAAGGCCCTTTCCAACAATTCTGACAATTCATGTTTTAAGGTCTAAAAATTCCATGCCAGGACCGACGTGAATCTCATAAAGATGTTTTTAATTTAACTCATCCACCGGGAAAAATAGTAATAAATTTGCATTATCGCTGACTACTTGTTTATGAATTCTTGTGTAGCACTGACTGCAATAAAAAACATCGGCGTTTGAATGATGTTTTTGAGCAAAGTAACGTTCGATGCTTTTTGTTTGTCTAAAAAAGCAATCGTCAAATACAATGATGTTTCGAAAGTTTGGGTCCAGTTCTTAGGGCTGAATTAAATTTATTTGAGAATCGTGAAAAAAGGCAAAATTCTGTCATATTTTTTTCTCAATTTCAGCAAATATTGACTGCTAAGTTTTGTACTTTGATTGACATAAATGTCAGCTAAAATGGGTCCTAGCAATGCTAACGACAAAAAGACACCTTTCTTTTTTTTTGAGGTCTTGTTTTGAGCGCTATATCTCTTTTATTATTACTTAATAAACAACTTCGACCTTACCTCTATCAAACTTTACATTCATTTTCCTGTCGCCAATGAGCAGAGTGTCAGAGATAGTGTTAGCTGGTACAGTTGCTCTATACTTCAGTTTAACTTGTACATCCTCGATTCTCAATTGAAGTCTTTCAGACTATTTTGAGCAATCCAACAAAGCTCGGACCCACAAAGCTCAAAATGAGTAATTGTCCAAAAAAAGAAAAAAAAATTAAACACGCTGACACTGGAAAAGGTAACTCCACTGTCTGACCAAATACATTGTGCAATAAAATCCGTTTCTACTAATGCTACCAAATGCACCGGAAAATCTTCATCTGCTTCAACTGCTGTGCTTATGGTAAACACTGAATCAAATGGTCGTGTCTCTCCCTCTGAAATTGAGAAACTAAACTTGTATAACCCTGTGGTGTGCCATACTGCAAGCAATACTAATGCTGATGCTATCTAAAAGGTTCCACATGTTACACCCGAAGTGGAACCAACATATTACTTCGAGTCACAGCTTATACATGATAAATTTTATTCCAAGGATGCTCTGGAGTCTGGTGACCACTGTCCTGATAGTAATTAAGATGAGGACTGTTGGGTTGGTGAAGTAACGTGGTATGGTCCAACTACTGTCATGGGTGACTCACACGTCAGGAACCTCAGACGTGGCATTCACCCTTCTACCAAAACTTGGACCATGCCAGGTGCTAGGGCACAGGACCAGATTGAAGATTGCCGGATGCCGTGGGAAGTTCTGACCCAGAGTCATCATTCATTGTGTGTGCTGGTTCTAACAATCTTCCAATTGACCCCCTGAAACCCATTGTGCTGCATCTCACAAACGTAACCAACTCTATTCGATCTGTAAGACTGACTGCCAAGATCTCTTTGATCTGTGTTTTTCCACGGTTGGGCATGACGAAAAACGAGATTGATAGAGCTGTTGCTCACACAAATGTACTTCTGAGAAAACTCTCTGTGAACAAACAATTTAATTTTGTTTCCATTGACAGTGATATTTGTGTTGACCATACTCTTTTAGCTAGGGATGGGTTACACTTGACCAGTAGAGGAGAGAACAGGTTACAACGTGAACTGAATTTTATGCACTCTCTTTTGGAAAACATGATTCACTAACGGGGAATAATCCCATCTCACAGGCGATTCTTAAAGTACCACCCATGTTGTCTGGAGATCTGAAATGTATCTCTTTAAATGCTAGGAGCCTAGTTAGAAATATGGGGTGCTTCAGGACTTTTTTGGTAGGGGATTTTTTTGATCTCATTTTTTTTGTTTAGACATGGCTCCATGATGGGCTCACAGATGCTATGGTAGTGGGAGGTTTCCAGTATGGTGTAGTAAGACGGGATCGAGGTTCTCATGCTGGGGGTTTATTGGTTTTGTACAGGCTGGGGTTGGAGGTTGTCTGTGGCTTGGTAGCTGAGGCTGCAGAGGTTATATCTGTTTTAACCCTTTACCGACTGTGTTGTCGTACATCTACAGCTGACAAGTCAGTGAAAAAAACAGAGTCCAAATGCGTGCCCAAGCTATGTGAGGGGTACCTGGGGACCCAGAGCATAGCGAGGAAGCACAGCCCAGCGGTTAGCGTCGTCGTCTCCAAACCAACTGAGTACCGGTTCGAATCCCACAACTGACAGAGTTTCATATGGAACTTAAAAAAATGGTAGATGTCGTAGCTACCGTTAAAGGGTTAAACAACCTTTTCCTTCGCCTTTTCCTAACCCTTCACCGACTGTGTTGCCGTACGGCTACAGCTGACAAGTCAGTGAAAAAAACAGTCTAAATGCTCGCCCAAGCTAGCGGGCAAGCACATAGCATAGCGAGCATAGCGGGCAAGCACAGCCCAGTGGTTAGCGTCGTTGTCTCCAAACCAACTGACTACCGGTTCGAATACCACAACTGACAGAGTTTCATATGGGACTTTAAAAAAATGGTAGGATGTCGTAGCTACTGTTAAAGGGTTAAACAACCTTTTCCTTCGCCTTTTCCTAATCCTTTACCGACTGTGTTGCCGTGTGGCTACAGCTGACAAGTCAGTGAAAAAAACAGAGTCCAAATGCGCGCCCAAGCTATGTGAGGGGTCCCCGGGGACCCCGAGCATAGCGGGCACGCACAGCCCAGTGATTAGCTTCGTCGTCTCCAAACCAACTGAGTACCGGTTCGAATCTCACAACTGACAGAGTTTCATATGGGACTTAAAAAAAATGGTAGGATGTCGTAGCTACCGTTAAAGGGTCAATGACACCCCAGAAACTTAATTTTGTGTTATACTACTTGCAAGACAGTTCTGATGACCTGCAAATCGGAAAATTGGGCTGGTTTATTAATGAGGCCGTTAGGTTAAATTTCTCAAATATCGTACTAGGTGATTTTAATCTGTCGACTGTGAATTGGGGACATTTTACTACAAACAATAGATATCATCAGGCTTTTTTTGGAGTTCATAGCGCTACTTGGCCTACACCAGCTTGTCTCCGAACCTACCCGTGGGGGCAATATTCTTGACCTGATCTCCTCCCAGGAAGATTGGTTGATTTTTGATGAGTCAGTGGAAGATAACCTGGGTAACAGTGATCACAGTATGGTGTCTTTTTCTGAATCCTACCCTGTTGGCGATATCACCAGGAAAATAGATTTTGATAGGCTAAGGGCATCTTAAGCAGATTTCGACTGGAATACTTCAATCGTCATGAAATGCCCAACAGTTGAGCTTGCCTGGGACTGTTTTCTTGGCCTGCTTCATGATCGGGTTAACTCTTGTAGGATTGCGGATCGAGGGGCCACTCTAAGAGACAGCATGTCCCTCACAACATTGTCAAGCTTGGCCGTACTAAATTAAAACTTTGGAAAAAACACAACAATGCGCCATTTGAAGAGACACTGAATTGCTACATTGAGTGCTGAATACAATATTTTACCTCGGTTGAGGCTTGGCATGATTCATGTCAGGCTGCAATTATCAAGGAGGGAAGTTCCTCGGCCCTTTTCTGTTTTTATCGGCAAAAATCTCGAAATTCTCCTTCCCTGCTGCCATTTCGACTAGGTGGCAAGTTCATTGATGATAACTAAGAAAAGGCGGAGGTCTTAAATGAGATCTTTGCATCTAATGGTATTATTGACGATGACTCTGTACTACAGCCACTAGCCCAAATTCAACAGGTGGATGAGTTTTGTGACCATATGTTATTCTTCCCTTCTATTTTTCGTTGCACTATCTCCAAACTTCAGCCGAGCCATATCCTGGGTCCAGAAGGATTCTCAGCTTTTTTTAAAAGCAGCTGATAAACGAACTAAGTTACCCATTAGCAAAAATGTTTGAGCTCTCCTATTTTTCGGGAAGGGTGCCCAGTATTTGTCGGTCTGCACTTGTTGTTCCAGTGTTTAAAAAGGGGAATACATTGGATCCAAGAAACTACTTGCCTTGACAGCTATCTATCCTTAGAAATCATATGATGAACTACTTAGAAAGAGGTTCACTTATTCACCAGGACCAGTTTGGTTTAATGCCAGGCCGTTCTGTGACCTATCAACTTGTAATATCACTTGATAGGTGACAAATGATCTGAATTTGGGGGCATCATCTATTGTCATCTACTTCGACTTTCATAAGGCCTTCGAATCTGTAGTTAATCGAAAACTGATTTTCAAACTACAGGTCATGGGCTTCGGTGGCCAAATTTTGCAATGGATCACAGCCTTCCTTGAGGGGCGGACCCAGAGGGTACGAGTGGGGGAAGTTCTATCTTTAGTTTCCAGTATTGTGAGCGGGGTCCCGCAGGGCTCTGAACTATGCCCGTTGCTGTTCGTAATTTATAGAAACGACCTGTCTTGTACCAGCTTAGGTATTAATGTTTTAAAATTTGCTGATGATCTGAAACTTGGAACTGAGATCATTTCTGTGCAGAATACTATAGCTCTCACAACTAAGATTGTATATTTTTCAAACTGGTGCTTAAACTTGGCAGCTGCCTCTCTCTGTTGCAAAATGTTATATTCCATGTAGGATGCTTAAATCTGAGCCACACATACAGGCTGAATGACACCCCGAAGCCTGATGTGGACGAGATTCAGGACGTTGGGGTGTGGTTTACGTCGAACCTTAAACCTTCCTTGCACTGTAGTAAGATTATTACTCTAGCTTTCCATCGGCCTGCAATTGTGAATCGATGTTTTAATTCCGGGAGTATACAAATCAGGGTCTGGGCATTTAAAGCCTTTGTTCGCCCATTACTGGAGTATGCAACCCCGTGTAGTCGCCTTCCTTGCTTAAAGATATTGATATGGTTGAGTTAGTCCAACGACGATTCACAAAGAGTTAGCCTGGTTTCAGGGAAATTCCGGCTGGAGAACGCCTGGAGAGGCTAAAATGAGAACCTTTGGAACTTCGCAGACTGAAATTCGATTTTGCGCTCACATTTAGGATTTTGCAAGGTTTCTTATCAGTGGACCTGCCTTTCTTCGACCTGAGCCCTGTTCACTCCTCTAGAAGCCACTCTTTGAAGCTTTTAGTTGAGCCCTCGAGACTGGAGCGTCATCGGCATTTTTTTTCTGTGAGGGTGGTGCCTGTTTGGAACTCCCTAACTGAGGAAGCAGTCTCGGCGACTTCTGTAAGTAGGTTCAGAAGAATTTTAGATAAATTGTCGCTATCCAGGTTCTTGAGGCAGCAGTACTAATCATAAATTACCACGCTGCATCTTTTCGGATTGGTGTCAGTGGCTCATTATTATTTTATTATTATTATTATTATTAAAATGCTTATATCTGGGGCTGCCTTCAAACCTTATAGTTTGTTTCAAGAACTTGATTGAAAAAAGCATTCTTGGTCAATGAACGTTTTAATATTCAAATGTTTCCTTAAAGCCAAGAAAAGCAAAGACGAGGACCGTCATGATGTTTTATTAGCCTGTGTGGGTTTTTAAAAAAATCGTAAGAATTATGATCTTCTTTCGGTTGAAACCATTACGTATGATACTCTTATTAAAGTGGTAGAAACATCAGTTGAACCAGCACCCAGTACAATTTCTGAAAGGCTTAGATTTAATAAAAGGTCAGAAAAACCCTATTAGTATATTGCCAAGTACTTGACGCATTGAAACAGCTCACTAAACATTGTGTTTATGATTACATTGTTGTAGGCAAAATTAAGGAAGAGATGATTCGTGATCATGTTGTCGATGGAGTTAAGAGCTCTACTATATATCACGATTTAATTAAGAAAACACTCGATTTGCAGGCTACAATAAATTAGTGCTCTCTTTATAAGCAGCTGAATTAAACCAGCTGAAGCTTAAAACAGATTCAAGCATGATTTTATAGCACAATCTAAACATAAAAGTAAACATCATCCATTCCTCCTCCATTCCTCCTCTAGTCATAAAGACCTGACTTGTTTTTGTTGTGGGTTTAAGAGACATGGGAGAAGCCGTTGTTGCTTTAAAGACTACACTTGTGGTCACTACCACACAAAAAAAGATATTTAAAAGTAGCCCGTAAAAAATCTGAACAGTTTAATTAGAAAGATGAAACACCTGAGTTAAAGACTGGTCCTAAAAGTAGTTGTAAGATGGACAAATACGGCTATAAAAACAACAAAGCTCATTTAGTTCAACAAAATGAGGAGTCGTAGTCTAGCTCAGTCTTTAAGAGTGCCAGTGATAGTGATTATTCAGGCGATCTGATGACTGTTTGGAAAACTACATGGTGAGCATTAATTTGCTTAGGGTGGAGAGGTGGACGGTTGAGTGTTCCATCACTTGTGTGAACTTGCCACTAGAAGCGGATTGTGGATGTGACACCACACTTTAGCCTTTTAGTAGGTATCAAACTCATTTAAAGGATTGTAAACTCTTAAAATATAACATCTTTGTAAAATCTTGGACGGAACAAATTGAAAAAGTTTTTTAACTGTATTGGTGACAGGTCTGAACAGGTTCAGGCTTTGAAATCCAAAAATGAACAGGTGCCTTTAATAAGCAAGGATTGGTTAGACATCTTTGATTTTGATCTTAAACAGATTTAGTCTTTGATTTTAAGACACATTAAAAGGCTTCAACAAGAAGAAGCTACGGAAATTAATGGAGCAGCTATTTCACCTGAAGCTCTGAGAGCAAGATTTCTTGAATTATTCAAACCAGGGTTGGGTTGCTTCAAAGATTTTAAGGCTAAAATAAAGCTGTAACCTGATGCAGTCCCTGTTTACAAGAAAGTAAGACCGGTCCCGCTCACTCTTAAAGAAAAAGTATATGCTGAAATCAAACGCCTGGTAGAGATGGGAGTTTTGAAGCCAGTCAGTACTAGTAGTTAGGCCATGTCCAATCCATTGTGGTAGTTCATAAGGCTAATGGTGAAATTCGGATTATGGGCGGTTATAAAACCACTGTTAACCCACAACTCGAAATAGATCACTATCCAGTCCCCACTGCTGTTCATTGTTTTGTAAGCCTTCTGGAAGCGACACGTTCAGTTTGATTGATCTTAAGGATGCATTTCTTCAGATGGAGTTAGACCCAGATTCACAAGAAGCCCTAGTCGTTAATACACCTTTGGGTATGTTTAATTACATTGCCCATTTGGCTTGACTAGTTACTAGTCCAGGTTTCTCTTAGAGATTAATGATTAGTTTAACATGTGGTATTAACATGTGGTTTAACATGCGGTGAACCATTCTAAGATGATATCCTTGTGAGTGGTAAGGGTGTTGAACACGACAATAGTCTTAATCAGTTGTTCTCAGCCTTATAAAATTATGGGGCCCGGCTCAATCTAGTGTAGAATTGCTCAGTCTGAATAGAATTATCTTGGTAATAAAATCAATTTGGAGGGCTTAACAAACTTACCGGAGGTTATTGAAGCAGTGACAGATGCCCTTAACCCAAGAAACACAACCGAATTGCATATTTTCCTAGATTTTATAAACCAGTATGCAAATTAATGCCTAATCTAACGCATGAATTGGTTCCCATAACTATATTGTTATATCCTAAGAAAAAAATGGATTTGAGGTCCCGAATGTGGTGATGGCACTTCCAAGGTTAAGCAGTTGCATATACCATCTGGCATTTTGGTTTATTACAACCCTAAGTACAAGTTTAAGCTGGCTGTCGACGCATCTCCATTTGGTCTGGGTGCACGCCTCTTGCATATCCTCCCAAACGGTCAGGACAAATCGATTTCATTTGCCGGTAGAAAACTAAAGTGGAACAAGCTTATTCTCAATTCACAGGGAAGCCCTAGGAGTTTCATGGGGTGGGGAGGGGGGTAAAGAAGTTCCATCAATACGTTTACTCAAACCATTTCATGTGGCAAACTGATAATAAAGCTTTGGTTTGTAGTTTTGGTCCAAAAAAGAGCACCCCGCAAATTGCCCTGAGTCGTGCCCAGCATTATGATATGCAGCTTAACTACAGTATGTTGCCCAGATTACCATTGAATGCCATGGCTGAGGGCATAGTAGAAGAAATTTCTTATAATGTGTTTTATTCACAGTCTGTTAAGTCCTTGCCGGTATTAAATGTTACTCTGGTTAAAGTTATCCTAAAAGAGCCTGTGCTACTCAGGGTTCTGAAGTATGTTGGCCTGAAAAAGTTGAAGATGCAAATCTTTAGCACTATTAATACGAAATAAATGAACTTTCTGTAGAATGTAACACCTTGTGAAGCTACGTGTTATTGTACCAACAAATTTGCATGCCAGAATACTCCTGGACATCATGCTGGTCACCTAGGGATTGTGAAAATAAAATTGTTGGCACGCAATAAATGCTGGTGCCCTGGAATACATGCAGATTTAGAATCTAAAGTTAACTGTCGCACTGCATGCCAAGAGCAAAAGGGTGAAAAACCTGCTGCCTGTTAGCATTGCTAGGAATACCAGCTTAAACCGATGGATAGGGTCAATTCTGATTTAGGCCTAGGCCTAGTTGAAAGTTTAACTTTTATTGTGATCATGGATGCTCACAGTAAGTTCCCAGTTGTACAGTTCATTAAAAAGATGACATCTGAAAAAGGTATTGAAGTGTTCGAGCAATACATGGCTGAGTTCGGCCAAATGTTGATGCTCGTTACTAACAATGGTCCACAGTGGAATGTCCGAATAATTTCAAACGTTCGTTGCGAATAAGGGAATCTGACATTTAACCAGTGCACCGTACCACCCTAAACAGAACAGATTCGGTGAAGTGTACATAAGGGATTTTAAGAAAACATTCAAAGCTGTTTGCAAAGAATGCAAAATATTGGCAGTGTCTAAATGAGTTTCACATTGCTAGTCGAAATTCTCCAAACGCACTAAAAGGTGAGACACCACCAAATTATTTCTGTGGCGTAAAGCACGAATAAGCTTGAATTTGCTGAAACCTAATCTCCAGCTAAATTATGTATTAAACAAGACAAGTTAAATGTTAGTACAGCGCACAGAAAACGGGAAGCATTCACTGGATTCTCGCCATTGTGGATGCATGATTACACTATTGCTAAACGTTTATGGCAGGAGGTGGTAATATTTAAGTGCCTAGACTATAACAACTATCAAGTACTCACTGCTAGCGGATTAACATTACGCCATAATATTAGTCAGATACGTGCACAACGGCTAAACAAAGAATTAAATTCCCATGGTCCAGTAGTGAAAAACATGCAGTGTTCATAGATCAATGATTTTTTTAAGAATGCTCGAAATCCTGCACCAATTCCCAATATTTCACCAATGCAGATGAATAGGAAAGAACGGCGACAATCGATAGTTTTCTTCCATCCAATCATGGTGCGAGTTCAAAAAGAACACCTAAAAAGGGAATCATACCATCGTTTGCAGGAAATCATGAAGTCGCAAGTCACTAAAGCATGCAGTTGAAAACGAGCGAATTACATCTGCGAATAAATCAGCAAGAAAATTTAAAAATTCGTTGTAGAATGCTGATAATGCACAAAGCGAAAGAGAAATTCCAGCACTAAATGAATTAGATTCATGTAGTAAATCCAGTGGTCAAAAACAAGATTCCTTGTTCCCAAACGTTAAAATTGAAAATTCTGATTCATTACCTACTCTTTCCAAACACGCAATTGCCAAAAGTTCTAAAACCAGTGCAAAACGAAAAGTAACTCCTGAATTTCACTCGCTAAATGTCGTGATAAGTGAAAAAGATTAAAACTTATTAAATTAGATATCTGATTGAATTCTGTTGGATTTTGAGTAGATTAATCTAATGCTTGTATTTTTCTATTCTTCAGACAAATAGCAAACGTAACAAAATTAACGTAACAAAATTAACTTGAGGTATTTGGTACAGAAAACAAGTTGTAATTATTCGTCCTAGTTTTATGTGTGTTTTAAATCAGGATTTTAAATTTTCGAAATAAAAAATTAATTTTTTAAGCTTGATTGCATTTTTAATTGTGGGTGAATAACGTTCGAACTATATATGTAAACTAGTTGATTGTAACTTCATAAATCGAGGTTAATTTTAACATGTTCTGAGTGTCAGAAAAATATGCCACTTAATTGTTATGTGTAGTTTGAATAGACAGACTTTATTAGAAAAAAATTAAAGCACAAAACTTTTGTATTTTTTTAAATATTTATTCATTGTTTTATGCATGTGCTTTATTTTCCATTTTCTTTTGAGAAAAACTATCATTCAAGGAGCAATGAAAGGTGAGCGACAAATCGAATACAAATAACAAGCCTTTGAAGTTTGTTCCCGGTGACAAAATATCTGTATAGGATCTATACAATACCTACTTTCAATACAGAGTATCGTAGAATTCATGGTCATAAATCGACAGGGAGGTAGAACTGATCACATCTATAAAAAACCCTATAATACATACGCCGGAAATGACTCATTTCCAAGATAACGGGTCCTGTTCCCGAGGGTGACACAGGCATAGTCAGCCAACTTTCAGGGGCAGCACACCACATGCTTAAAAAATGTAACAACACGTGACAGTGAAGACACGCTCAAGAATAAACCGTTCCTTACAAAGTTACTGCTCAACCGTCCTAGACGAGGCGCCCACACATAAGGGTTGTCGGTCCCCCCCCTCCCGGCTAGGTAATTGCTAGAAACAAAGCAAAACGCCAAAATAAAAGTAGTAAGTTGAAATCGCCTAGACAGTGGCTTTGACCGCTTCCCAAGAAGGAACCTTTCGTGCCTATGCAGACTGCAAGCATTGTTGCACATGCCACACATCCATGATAGAAAAAAGTCAAACTTGGTTTGGTAGAAAAACGTAAAACTTCTCATTAATTTCTCTAGTTGTGGAGAGAAAAGTCTTCTCCCACTTAATTTCTTTGGTTTAGAGGAAAAGGATAAAACTTCCAATTAATTTCTTTACTCGTGGAAAGAAAAGCCTTCTCCCACATAATCTCTTTGGTTTAGAGGAAAAAGATACAACTTCCCATTAATTTCTTTACTTGTGGAAAGAAAAGTCTTCTCCCACTCAATCTCTTTGGTTTAGAGGCAAAGGATAAAACTTCCGATTAATTTCTTTACTTGTGGAAAGAAAAGTCTTCTCCCACTTAATCTCTTTGGTTTAGAGGAAAAGGATAAACCTTCCGATTAATTTCTTTACTTGTGGAAAGAAAAGTCTTCTCCCACTCAATCTCTTTGGTTTAGAAGCAAAGGATAAAACTTCCGATTAATTTCTTTACTCGTGGAAAGAAAAGCCTTCTCCCACTTAATCTCATTGGTTTAGAGGAAAAAAATAAAACTTCTGATTAATTTCTTTACTTGTGGAAAGAAAAGTCTTCTCCCACTTAATCTCATTGGTTTAGAGGCAAAGGATAAAACTTCCGATGAATTTCTTTACTTGTGGAAAGAAAAGTCTTCTCCCACTTAATCTCTTTGGTTTAGAGGCAAAGGATAAAACTTCCGATTAATTTCTTTACTTGTGGAAAGAACAGTCTTCTCCCACTTAATCTCTTTGGTTTAGAGGAAAAGGATAAAACTTCCGATTAATTTCTTTACTTGAGGAAAGAAAAGTCTTCTCCCACTTAATCTCTTTGGTTTAGAGGAAAAAGATAAAACTTCCGATAATTTCTTTACTTGTGGAAAGAAAAGTCTTCTCCCACTTAATCTCTTTGGTTTAGAAGAAAAGGATAAAACTTCCGATTAATTTCTTTACTTGTGGAAAGAAAAGTCTTCTCCCACTTAATGTTTTTGGTTTAGAGGAAAAGGATAAGGCTTTCGAATAATTTCTTTACTAGAGTATGGCAGTTAACTTCACCAACCAAGAGCTAGCTGACATGCAGTTCAAGCTAGCCGACGGCAATTCTGTAGAAGCAGCCAGGCTGTATGCTGTGAGCTATCCAAACCGAAGGGATCCGGACCATCGTACATTTATTCGGCTTCACCAACATCTGTGTGTAATTTGGGGTAGCACCACGAGAAAGAAGGCCAAGAACTGTTCGTACCCCTGAACTGGAAGAGCGGGTGTTACGGAGTGTGGATGACGATACAGGAATCAGCACAAGGCAGATTGCTTTGGCAGAAAACGTAGACCGTAATGCGCTCTAGAGGATCCTGCATGATGGACTGCTGCACCCATATCATCTACAGCGGGTGCAAGCCCTAGCTGAAAACGACTAGGGTCGTATTCTGCCAGTGGCGTCAACAACGATGCGCTGCAGACCCTCTCTTCCTCAGCAGAGTGCTGTTTACTGATGTAGCCGCCTTTACTCAAGATGGAATATTGAACTTCCACAACACCCATGTCTGGGTGTACGAAAATCCTCACGTGACCCTGCAAGTGCGAAACCAGTATCGTTTCTCAATCAATGTGTCGGCTGGCATTGTACGAGATCACAT
This sequence comes from Lithobius niger, assembly GCA_023313725.1. NCBI lineage: Eukaryota > Metazoa > Arthropoda > Chilopoda > Lithobiomorpha > Lithobiidae > Lithobius > Lithobius niger. Next base: position 60,747 of record JAHWFP010228130.1, read on the forward strand.
TACCGGGCCGATCATTCTACCCAACAGGCGTACAGGGGCGGCATGTCTTACCTTCCTGCACTATGAATTACCTGGTCTGCTCGAGGACATCCCACTGGGGATACGGCAGAGGATGATGTTCCAGCACGACGGGGCACCACCCCACTTCCTGCTAGCTGTGAGGCAATATCTAAACGAACAGTTTGGGTAGTGATGGATTGGCCGAGGAGGCCCAATTCTGTGCCTCCCCGTTCACCTGATCTCAATCCATTGGACTACTGCATCTGGGGCCACATGAAGGGACTTGTTTATTCATGCAGCGCAGACACTGAGGCAGAATTGCGCCAACGTGTTCATTATGCATTTCAGCAGGTTAGGCAGAACCAGGGGGTCTGTGCTAGGATTCATGCATCTCTCAGTAGAAGAGCAGCATCATGCATTCAAGCAAATGGGGGCCACTTCGAACATTTGTTATGAACTCCTTGTTTCGTCATGGCAGTGTGCAACAACATTTTCAGTCTGCATGAGGCACGAAAGGTTCCTTCTGGGGAAGCGGTCAAAGCCACTTTCTAGGCGATTCCAACTTACTACTTTTTGGGTCGTTTTGCTTTGTTTCAAGCAATTACCTAGCCCGGGAAATGGGGCGGGGACCTACAACCCTAATGTGTGGGCGCCTCGTCTAGGATGGACGAGCAATAACGCCGTCACATGTTGTTTCATTTTTTAAGCATGTGGTGCACTATCCCTGAAAATTGGCTGACTATGCCTGTGTCACCCTGGTGAGCAGGCCCCATTATCTCGGAAACTAAGCGTTTCCGGCGTATGTATAATAGGTTTTTTTTTATAGATATGATCATTTCTACTTCCCTGTCGATTTATGACCATGACTTCTGAGGCACCCTGTATATTGTTTACAAGTTCGATTTTGGAAATAATTAGAAAAAAATATGAAGTATACACTGTAAAATTTTAAAAGCTGATTGTTGTTGTGATGAATTTTAAAATATCTTCAATTTTGATCATTAATTTGAGATCCGTTAAAGTGACAATGTTGCTTATGGATTAATTTTATTTCTGTAATGCGGATTACAGATATTGAAAATGTTATGCATATAAAAATCTACAGATTATAATAAAGTTTGGTTACATGTACAATTAAATCAATTTGATTAATTAAATTTTAAGCTCATGAATATTAATGGATTTATAGATGCTATGCCTATAGATTTAAATACACAAATCGATATCCATTAGTAGGGGGGAAATTGGTGTGTTTACAATTTTGGTGTGTGTGCCTTGCATGCACACACTTGGGTAGTATACTAGTTTGGTACTTATTTGTGCTTTTACATCCGATTTGTTCTATGAGGTGTACTTGCAGTTTAACCATCAAGCTGTAGTGGATAATGTATCATGATCCTAATGACCTAATGTTATGCTTGTGCATAGCTAATATAAATCACTTGTTACTTGCTGCGAACACCTTTTAGTTCCTTCCTTTAGGGTAGGATAATTTGCTAAAGTTAGGATAGAAATATGAAGTTTAAATACCTATCAGTTTGGCATTTTGGAAAGTAAATACATTGGTATTTTCGGAATATGCTGGAATGGGTTATAATAACTTGGTCCTAAGTTACCCAGAACAAGTTGGGATGGGTGTGGTATTGAACATTTTAGATGAAACTGGGGAAAATTTGGGTCCTTGCGTGCAAACTATAAAAGGCTTGAGACGCAATCTCCCGGGACTGACTTTATGTTTGGTTTTCATATACAGAAAATCGTGTTGCATTCGTTAAGAATGGAAAATGAATCAGCATGTTTAATGGCAAACACTTTACTTATGAGTTGAATATGTGTGAAGTTTGCTAGCACATACCTTGGGCTACAGTGGCTAGGAAGAATATATATTTTATGTTTATATTTGCCTCTTGAAATCACTAAAAAGTGTTATATATTTATTCTGACACTTAAAATATGAACACAGACGGGATACCGAAACTGTAAAAGTGTACCAATAAGTGAGTTATTGCGAAACTTACAATAGTGTTTACAACAATACAGTCTGTTCATTAAGAATTGAAACCTAATCAGCTTGGTTAATGGCAAATGTACATATATAATATGGAGCAGGCGGCCAAGTCACCGGCCACGCCATTCCATCGTACAATCAAGTACCCCACCCTGTAGTGTCATCTGTTGACGGGATTCGCCTTCAAATTCGGGTTGGGACACTATTCCAACATCTTCGAACAGATGGCGCCATTGGCCAAACCTGTCATGTCGGCGTCTATTGACGGCCTTGGACTACAAGTTTGGGTTATAACACTTTTTCCAAAGTCTTCGTAGAGAAGGCGCTAATTACTAGACCTGCTGCACCGTTTTGGGGTTCGATTTTGGTATTGTTGTGGTACCAAAGCAGCCAACAAAGTTTTAGTCGCGTAGGCTGTGCCATTTTTGGTAGTTGAGCTAAAAAAAAACCGTGTCTACTAAACCGAACACTTTAAACCAAACGACAATTGGTTCTTAATTTCGAGGCCCCCAATGGGCCTCAAAATTGGCAGCCTGATGCGATGGAAAGGCGCATTTAGTTCCTAAATGTTCACTTCCAGAAAGGAGTTGCATTGTTTTTAAGTGGGCGGCAACAATCGTTGCTTGCAACAATGTCGTTATGCACGGTACCGAGGTGAATTGTTTCAAAGGATTAACTTAAACATAGGGTTACTTGCTTACTGAATGCTGGATTTCTCAGGGCTTTTTTTAGCCTCAGTCAAACATACGCATGCAACTTTTCTGGGGTTGCACCAAAGGGGAAATGTCACGGGGCGGCATTTTCGGGAGGTGCGGGAGAGGGTGCCAGGGCAAGTGTTTGTGTGGCTGGCAATGCGCGCTACCGAAGTGAATTGTTTCAAAGGATTAAGGTAAACATGGGATTATTTGATTACTGAATGTTGTATTTCTCAGTGAAAGGGTCATTTTTAGCTTACAGTCAAACACACGCCAGCGACTTTTCTGGGGCTGCACCAAAGGGAGAATGTCATGGGGCAACGTTTTCGGGGAAGGGGAGGCTGGCAAGCGTGTATGGGGGAAATGTTTGCAAATCCGGGAGGGGGCAGGAGTGTGGGGATTGGGGGTTAAAGTAATTGTGGGGGAGAGGGCATATGTGGGAGCCATTCACATGTTCGGTGTGCGCTTTGGTAAATTTAAAACCAAAGACCAAACACCTGGATGGAGGCCGGGGGGGGGGGGGGGGGGTTGCACAACATGCACACGGCCACAACTAGAATGCTTATATTATCCATTAGTTGTCTACTGTGCGCTATTTGTTAGCCTATGCATTGGGCTACAGTTGATAAGTTGAACATTTAGATTTTATGTTTATTTTTATTTCATGAAATTACGAAGTAGCATTACGTAATAACTGGAGACCGTGGGATTTTTTAATCGTAGGACCTCTCGCAAGTATTCGAATATTTTTATTGGCTGTGTTGACTTTGTGTTGCTCCCTTCCTGGAATATATTTTTAAAAGGGAACGGGAATACAGAACATGTCTGTTCACTTTTTATTGGACTGGGGGCATGTATTTTTTACTGTGTAGAACTGTATTTGAACTTGAATCGAACTGTAGTGTACCGATGATATTAGCTAGACTGCGCACTTTATTTTTATCTATTACGCTTGTGAACTGTTGTGGTCGGTGTACATTAAGTTACGGCTGCATTAACTTAGGTGCATATAACTTTGTATTTTTATTTTACCACTGTGTCACTGCTACGTTTGTAACTGAAGGTTTGATCCACCCAAAACCAAAACTGGTAAGAGAAGCCACCAAGTCTACAAAAAGGGTCGGCCTTTCAAAGTAGTGATATCATTCAACCAGGGAAAGGCCGCCAAGGTTAATCCTATTAGCCAAGTTAAACGCACCTACTAATAGTTCGAAGGTTAAATGAAAACTAGAAGATTGCTACTAGCGGTAGCAATCTTCAAGTTTTCATTTAACGTACAAAGTATTATTCGGTGCAATTAACTTGGCTAATAGGATTAACCTTGGCGGCCTTTCCCTGGTTGAATGATATCACTACTTTGAAAGGCCGACCCTTTTTGTAAACTTGGCGGCTTCTCTTACCAGTTTTGGTTTTGGGTGGATATCACGACTTTCATAGGCCTGTGAATGTACAAAAAATCCCACGGTGTAATTGTCACCCCTACTTTCTTTTCCTGGAGGTATTTTATTGTATGAATGTTCTCATTCATAATTTTCACATTTGCTATTGTCATTTCAAATAAATTAATAACAAGCGTAACAGTATGATAATTGCAAGGACCTAATCAATTCCTGTGTAATAAAAGATACCCTATGTCTTATTGAACCAGTAATGAGAAATTTATTCGGGTCGTGGGGCATATAATTCATTTTGAATTCGTGTACCGTAAAAAAAAACGATTTGGTTTTGGTGGGAAAAAAACGATCAAACCTTTGCAATAAAAGATACTCCGTCTCTTCGTGAACCATTCTGTGATTTTATTGGTGGTTTTCGTGAACCACCTATATGCAACAAGAATGAATTCTGACAATTAGGTACTGAAACGATAAGAGTGTAACACTTAAGCATGTTATAATCTACTGTTGGATGACAATACAAAGAATGGTTACAACAATATTTTTGCACTTACGAGCCACTTCAGGACCACGTGCTTCTAGCTGCAACCCCCATTTTAGAAAAAGGCACTTCCCCATATGACGCTTTACCTGTCTGCCGAAATTTAGATCTGGCAACTTTCCCTAATGAGCTGTAGACGTGTCGTTATACCCTATGAGAATTAACATGGAAGCCTGCGGACTAGTTACTAGTCACTAGTTACTAGTCACCAGTAACACAAATCAACGTTATTGAGGACACTTTCTCTCCATGAAGGACATGTTCCCACATTTTCGTGTTGAGTTTTTCTTTGTTACTGGACCCAAGACACCTGATTCAAACGATTTGCAAAGATTTCTACCGCATGGGGAATACACCAGTATGCTGAAATCACGTATAAGTTGGTTTAAGTTAAAAGACCCAGTCTGCTAGTGATCCGCCATCTGACAACAATTACACTCTTACAATTACGCTCTAACAATTAAGCTCAAACAACAATAAAACGTCTGCTTGGCGGCTACACACTAGCGTGTGTCTAGATAGCGCAGTGGGTTTATTTGTATGCTAGCACTGCTTCATTATACAGCATTAAGCATTTGCGTTATTGCGTTCAGTTTTTAGGTCTTATCGTTCATTTCCTTGCGTTGGACAGTTGTTAACCATTACAATCTCCTTTCCCCTTGAATTGTGCTCGAAAAGCAAACAGTAGTGAACCAATTTTTCTTTATGCTTGTTTGCAGTTATTACTGTTATTTAGTTTATGTATTATCATGGAATCTAAACCAAGGGAACGGTTTTGTTAATGCCGGAGGTGCAAGAGATGGGGAATATACATTACGATACCCCTCCCCAAATTAATTTTTATACATAGAAGAAAACTCGAATGACTATGCAGTCATTCAAGCAGCAGTGGTGTTCATTACGAGGAATTTGAGCCCACATTCAAACTTAGCTATTACTGAAACGATGCCAGGCACGTTGTTGCCTGAAAAGGTTGCCTTGGCTCCAGATCTGTACTCCTCCTTCCCCTGGTGTTGCAAGGCATGAGGGTCTTCGTGCCACCTCTTGATGATGACATTCCCTCCTAACTCTCTCCTTCCAAGAATTTTGAAGTGTCAGAGCAAATTCTTGTGTGGATTAAATCTGCCCCTTAAGAAACTGAATTTGAAAGCCTAGACTCCCTTGTTAGAATGAACAACCACATCACACAACATTGCCCACGACCCATTCACTATAACAAACCAAGACGAATGATATGATTAATTGTTGAATGATATGAATACTTGCGATGCTTCAGTGATGAAATTTCAAAACCACATATTGTGTGCGGAATCGCAGCAATAGCTGAGCAGGATCAATTTATTAGTAAAATTACAGATTTGAAATTTACTCATTCAGTCCCTATTATAGAATATAGATGGAACTTTGGCTTGTCAGAGTCGGACTGGCCAGCAACTTACTGTTGTGAGTTTAATTCCAGATTTCAACGTTGAAATTATACCACCCCAACAAGGTTACGCTGATGACGTCATTTGTTAAATCTGCCAAGCCCAAGATCCACGTGACGTCAAATTGTAATGGCCCATTGTCACATCAAAATTAGTATTCATTGTTAGCTGAAATAATTGTTGTAACAATATACAGCTGTGAATTGTCTGTACTGAATGTTTGACGTCAATTGTAATTTTCCATTTTTGTCCCGTTTCCTCAAATGTAAAATCAACCCAGACCTGTCCTGTTGTTAGTGTTCCACTGCAACCCAGCAATACCAAGATTTGCCTATATAACTGAATCATAGCCCAAAATCCGCCATCATTTTACCTAACCCCGAGTAAGCTTAACATTTGTAGCATTCTATTTTAGGCCCCAAGCTAAGGCATGAGTCGCCCCCATCAATCAGGCGAGCCAGAGCTTAACATCGCTCAATTTGATTATTAAAACACCACCAAAACTCAACCATGACTTTCGGCCTTATTTCATCGGTTTGAATTCTGATTTAGAATAATCCCACCTTTAACTTGACCCAACGTTTTAATGTCCACCTTTTCTCTTAACTGTGGATAGATTTGGAGGAGCGGTAGTACGAACTAATAATCCCCAAATTACTACTGTACCAACCTCCACCAATTACAGTACTATGGTTCTATTAACCTCTAATAACAATAATACTGTACCATTTTCAACTAATTTTAGTTCTACTAATCCAACAGCTAATAATTACCAGCCAACTGTACCTCCGTCAACCTCTTACAGTGTTACAGTATCATTACCCCCTAACAATAGTACTACTGTAGCAACTTTAAATATTACAATTCTACAGCCCCAGCAGTCATAAAATATCCTGCTGCACCATTATCAAATCATTATAGTTTTACTATACTCCAGAATTACAATCTTACTGAACTCTCTTCTACAAATTACAGTTCAACTACGCCAATAGCCACTAATTACCAGTATACCGGACCTTCTGCATCCACTGTACTGTAATAGCACTACTGTACTAATGCCCCCTAATATCAATATACACCCAAAACCAAAACTGGTATAAGAGAAACCAACAAGTTTAAAAAAAAGATTGGCCTTTCAAAGTAGTGATATCATTCAACCAGGGAAACGCCGCCAAGGTTAATCCTGTTAGCCAAGTTAATCTCGTCTACTAATAGTTCGAAAGTTAAATGAAATCTAGAACATTTCTACTGGCGGTACCATTTCCTTCATTTCCTAGAAATTTTAGTTCTACTGTTCCAACAGCTAATAATTACCAGCCAACTGTACCTCCTTCAACCACTTACAGTATTACGGTATCATTACCCCCTAACAATAGTACTACTGTAGCAACTCATGATAGGTATTATTAGGTGCGAATAACTTGGCTAACAGGATTAACCTTGGCGGCCATTCCCTGGTTGAATGACATCACTACTTTGAAGGGCCGATCCTTTTTTTTAAACTTGTGGCTTCTCTTATACCAGTTTTGGTTTTGGGTGGATATCACGACTTTCATAGGACTGTGAACGAACGAAGGATCGGATGGTTTAATCAATGGTTACAACAATAATTTGGTACGTACGAGCCACTTCAGGGCCACGTGCTTCTAGCTGCAACCCCCATTTTAGAAAAAGGCATTTCCACATATGACGCTTTACCTGTCTGCCGAAATTTCGATCTGGCAACTTTACCTAATGAGCTGTAGACGTATCTTTCCTCCCTATGAGAAATCAAATGTCCGTTTCACTAATGCTTCCAAATAAATTAATAACAAGCTTACTCTTTTATCGTCATGGGGCAGATAATTCAGTAAGAGTTCGTGTACCGTCCTTTTGAAGTTTTCATTTAACGTCCAAAGAATTATTCGGTGTGATTAACTTGGCTAATAGGATTAACCTTTCCATGGTTGAATTATATAACTACTTTGACAGGCCGACCCTTTTTTGAAACTTGGCTGCTTCTCTTATACCTGTTTGTGTTTTGGGTGAATATCATAACTTTCAGAAGACTGTGAATGAAAAATAGATCAGCAGTGTAATCGTCATCTGTCCCTTTTTGGTCTGGAGAAATTTTAGGTCTATAAATTTTCTCATTCATAATTTTCACCTTTGCCATTGCCCAATTAGCCGTTTCGCAAGCGAAATTGACACGGTTTGACATTGATTTTTGTTCGCTTCATTCACTCAAACAGCGCATCCCTCCTCACTTGGCCCTACCTCGGTTAACGTTAATCATTCAATCACTTAGTTACCATGGTGTTCACGAACACATAATTGTCCCTTTTATCGTCATGGGGCAGATAATTTAGTTTGGATTCGTGTACCGTAATAAAAAACCGACCAAACCTTTGCAATAAAAGATACTCCGTTTCTTAATGAACTACCTATTTGCAACAACTTCTGACAACTTCTGACAATTAGGTACTGAAACGATAAGCGTGTAACAGTTAAGCATGTTGTAATCTACTGTTGGATGACAATACAAACAATGGTGACAACAATAATTTTGCACTTACGAGCCACTTCAGGGCCACGAGCTTCTAGCTGCAGCCCCCTTTTAGAAAATGGCACTTACCCATAAGATGCTTTACCTGTCTGCCAAAATTTAGATCTGGCAACTTTCCCTGATCAGCTGTAGATGCATCGTTATACCCTATGAGAATTAACATTGGAGCCTGCGGACTAGTTACTAGTCACCAGTAACACAAACTCAACGTTATTGAGGACACTTTTTCTCCACGAAGGATACGTTCCCACATTTTCGTGTTGACGTTTTCTTCGTTACTGGAACCAAGACACTGATTCAAACAATTTGCAAAGATTTCTGCCACATGGGGAATTTACACCAGTATGCTGAAATCTGGTATAAGTTGGTTTCAGTTAAAAGATACAGTCTGTTAGTAACAGCTGCCTTTTTTCATCAACAACAATTTTTTAACAATCGGATGTCCGCAATCGGACAATCTACTATTACTTGGCGGCGACACACTAGCGTGTTTCTAGAAACCTGTTCCAACTGCTTTTAAATGCAATAGTTTCACTTATGTGCCTGTTTCAACTGTTCCAACTGCTCTTGGGTACAATACTTTAGCTACAGCATTTATTCCACTTGTCCCGACTGCCCAAAACTGCAGTGGTTTCTCTTCTGCATCTGTTCCAGCTGTTCTACCTATTCCAACTGCCCTTAACTACATACGTTTTTCTGCACCTGTTTCAACTGTTCCAACTGCCCTCACCTATAGTGGTTTATCTTCAGCATCTGTTCCACCGGGTCCGACCCTTCCAACTGTTTTCTCTTACAAAATTTGCCATCTACAACTAGCCATCATGTTCCACCTCCTGTTCAACCCGTTCCTAGAGTCCGGCCACTGAAAGAATGACTCGGCGTCCGTCGAATATCGCGCGTTTTTGCCAGTAGGATAGGTGCACCTTGCCAACAGCGAGTTCAATCGAGCCCAGACATGGCGTCGAATTCGACTCCGTTAGCGAAGCGCGGTAAAACCATAGATTAGAAAGTTAACTAGATATACCGTCTTACTTCTTCCCGCCCTACGCGGAGCTCTGGCGGTAGTTGCGGCTACTAATACATCTGCTAATGCTTTTGCCTTCGAAGCAGCAGAACGCAAAGCGTTAGCAGAGGTGTTAGTAGCCGCAACTACCGCCAGAGCTCCGCTTAGGCCGGGAAGAAGTAAGACGGTATATCTAGTTAACTTTCTAATCTATGGTAAAACTTACTGTAACACAGTCAAGCTCTGGAGATGTTTAAAACGTCGTCTAGTATTTCGAATCCAGGGTGAGTGAATTTGGAGAGTATAGAACTAACACGCAATCCAGAAAGTGTGCAGTGGCTGCTGCTGCCGGGAGTGTTGTAACGTTTTGCTAAATTGCTACACGTCACATGCAGGGCACGTAAGCCTATAGCTTTTCCGGGCAAGTGATGTAGAGACGCTGGGGTAAAAAAAAAAGGCCGCGTATATCACCCATTTCGCAACTGAATTTTTTCGACATGTCTATTAAGACGTATTATTGTAGACATGCGTACAAATAAACAACTCCCTATTGTTAAGAAAATGTCGGCAGAGCAAAGGAATGCTTGGGGTTTGCTGGAAAAAGGATAGCCGTCTTGTTAGAAGTCTTGGTAAATAAAAATAAAAATCCATTGTGCAATTATTTGTGTTATTTGCCAGCTGCTGATTACAATGTACTGTATTACAAACTAAATTGACAAATTGGCATGAGGATTGGTGGGGGGGGAGGGAAGTGCAACCTAGTTTTCCATATTTTTATGGTACTAATCGGCGCTATACAGCAATTAAAGTAAGGGGCGGTGATAAAGAAAACGCGGGATAACGATGTA
>JAHWFP010228130.1:71607-104473 GCA_023313725.1 Lithobius niger
TTTTAAAAGTACTTCTAGTGGAACAAACATTTTCTTACTTCACTATGATATGAAAGGAACACCAAATTTTCTTTCTTTGCTGCTAAAATTATTTTATGTGTTGACGTAGCCATAACAACGTCTCAAAACGATCATTCCAATTGAATTCATTGCTAATGCATGGACGACCGTGATCCGATCGTGTACGTAGCGCTGCCAAACCATGGAAGAATTCTTGGTAACGGGTAATGAATGGCCAAGAGTGCACCTTGCATGCAGCTAAAACAAGCAAGCGAAGTCACGACTTAAACAATCGATGATAACATCAAGTCATTCTTTTAGTGGCCATACTATAATGCCTTTCTTTTAGCCTTCTGTGACTAGGCAGCCTGTACCAACTCGAGTTGTTCAGTCCCCAACAGTTGTGACGTCTTTATCCCTGTTCCAACATCAAATCAAGCTGATCCACCTCTTGCTCCGCCCGTTCCAACTGCCTTCCTTTACAACAGTTTGCTTTCCATAACCAGCCAGCCTAATCCAACTCAAGTTCTTAAGGTCCCAACTGTAGCTACTTCTATTACCATTGTTCCAACTTCAAATCAAGCTGTTCCACCTCCTGTTCCACCCGTTTCAACTGTCTTCCCTTTCAACAACTTATCTTCTGGGTGCAGTAAAAAAAAAACTTTTTTTGCAATTCTGAATAGCTACGGTGTGGAAAAGTAGCATTTTAGTATCACTATCACACATAAACAATTTCATCACTCTACGATGATGTCTTGAGGGTCCACCAGGGGCTTGAAGTTTAATATTGTTTAACATAAGCAAAACAGCCGAAAAACGAAAAATTATTATTTGGCAGGTTTAAAATTCAATTTTAACTTTATCTCGTTTCATGCTCTCAAGAACCATCTACAAACATGCCAGATTCACAAAGAATTAAATTTTTGTTAAAATTTTTGTCCAGTCCCCAACAGTTGTGACGTCTTTATCCCTGTACCAACTTCAAATCCAGCTGATCCACCTCTTGGTCCACCCGTTCCAACTGCCTTCCTTTACAACAGTTTGCTTTCCAGAACCAGCCAGCCTATTCCAACTCAAGTTCTTAAGGTCCCAACTGTTGCTACTTCTATTACCATTGTTCCAACTTCAAATCAAGCTGTTCCACCTCCTGTTCCACCCGTTCCAACTTCCTTCCTATAACAGTTTGCTTTCTGCAACTCGCCAGCCTTTTCCACCGCAAGTTATGCAACCACCAACAGCTGCTACTTCTAATATCACTGTTCCAAATTCAAAGCTTGCTGTTTCACCTCCTTTTCCACCCGTTCCAACTGTCTTCCCTTTCAAAAACTTATCTTCTGGGTGCAGTAAAAAAAAACTTTTTTTGCAATTCTGAATAGCTATGGTGTGGAAAAGTAGCATTTTAGTATCACTATCACACATAAACAATTTTATCACTCTACGATGATGTCTTGAGGGTCCACCAGGGGCTTGAAGTTTAGCCTATTTTGGCCCATAACTGTTCAATGCACATTATCGTGCAAGAAAAATATTTCTTGGAATTATAGTTACCTACGATCCACTCTGTGAGTATCAAATAAGATATTTCAATTAAATTTTAAAGCAGTTATACTACTTTTTTTCATTTTTCAGCTATTTTGCCTATATTAAACAATGCTAAACTTGAAGCCCCTGGTGGACCCTCAAGCCATCATCTTAGAGTGATTACATTTTTTTGTATGTTATAGTATACTAAAAGAGAACTTTTCCACACTATAGCTATTCAGAATTCCGAAAAAAAATTTTTCACTGCACCTTACTAACCTGCCTGTTCCAATGCAAGATATGCAAGCTCCAACAGATGCTACATCTATTTTCCCTGTTCCAACCATTCCAACTGCCTCCTATTACAAAAGTCTGCCTTCTCCAACTGAAGTTCTTCAAGCCCCAACAGCAGCTACTTCAATTATATCTGTTCCAACTTCAAATCCTGCTGCTCCATTTGTTCCGCGGCCGTTCCAGCCTACCACAGAAATTCCGCATGATGGGATACCATACCTCCACACATATATTCTAATGTCCCAGGGATGCCCAATGTGCCAGGTGGAAGGCCTCCAGCAGCAATGCAGGATTTTAATAAGTCAAAAATGGGCCTCCCGAAGTTTAAAGGTCACCAGGATCCTAACACTTCTCAGGAGTAGATTGTGGCACAACAGAAATAAAAGGACGTCCAAAGCATCATTGACTCATACATCCTTGCGACTATTTTACCAGTATTGCTAGTCCAGAAGGCTGACTTGTGGTTTTTAAGTTAGTGGGTTCTTTTAGTTCATTGGCAGCATTCAATTCAGCATTTTGAAGGGAATACGAGGGAGCCAACTACAAGGACACTTTGCTCCGATAGAACACAAAATGCAGATGAGCCTCTCGACCACTACCTTCAGTGTATATCGGGATATTCACAGGCTCACCCCGAATTGTAATGAGACATCAAAAGTTAAAAGGGCATTGAACGCCATGCACTCGTATTTGATAGATGCTCTGGCGTTGGACATTTTCTTCATTAAAGCAACTGGTGGAAGGGGATGTGGGATTATTCAGATTCCTGGTCAAACAAAGACCTTACAGACTAGCACACTCTCCTGAATCATAGATGGAGCCTGGATTGGCTTGGGGCATGGCGATGCCTAGAAGAATGCATCAATTTTGCGATGCATCTACGCGTGAAGCAAAGCAAGTAGAAGTGACTAATTCTGTGCAATCATCTAGCCAGCACAGTATTCCTCCCTGTTCCATGGCAAGTCTCGATCCATGAGGGCATTTTGCATGGAAGTATGGCCTATCCAGCCTGTGGCTATTCCTGCCAAGACCAAGTGAAACGGGATTGGGAGCAGTGCTTGAAGTCCATGAACAGGGGCTAGAACAACAGTCGCCTAGGACGGTTTGGGGAGCATGCTTCAGATGTGGGAGAAAGGGTCATCACAAACAGCACTGCCCAGACCTCCCTACAAAAAACGATAATGTGGCCCTATGAGGGCATGCCGCTACAGGCCACGTTTCAGAGATGGAAAGAACTGGTGTGTGAAAGCAGGACTTGGATTGGGATACTTGAAATATGCCACTGCCTCAAACGTGGTTTATGCTATGTATCTGGATGGAGAGCCAAGACAAGGAGGTATGCCCATGGTCCCAGTCGTCTTAGGATGATGCAAATACTCAGCTTTGGTTGACACGGTTCCACTAACTCCATTATCAGTGCGGAGGTGGCATCAGCTCAACAGGGATGCAAAGATTGTGCTCATCATCACGAGCATCAGGGTCTGGCTATGTCCGAGTTCTGATGACATGGGGAGATGGTTGTCAGATCAAGCCCCCTGTCAGATCAAGCTTCCTGGTTCTTGATGGTGCAACAGATGATGTTATCTTAGGCCGCCACTTCATGTTTTGGGCTGGATTAGTGCCAGACATTCAAGAGGGCGGGTGGCGATTGAGTACTCAGAAACAACATACCAGATCTTCTGCCAAATCAAGAGAAGCTAAAACAGCAGACGCTTCTGCTTTGTTATCTGAGTCCAGCACTGATAAAGACTTACTGGGAAACTGTGGAAGTCCACATTGAAGGTTGTTTTGCTTAAATTTCTAGCAGAATCGCCTGCACTGGATATTACGAAAACATTCAAAGGTCCTCACATCACGTCTAGGCAGGGCTGACTTGTATAAACATTCGATCCAGGGGAAACCTTGAGCAGAGCCGATGCTTCTGCCTTACAGGGTGGTGAATGTAGGCACCCAGTTGATCATAAACAAGCAGGTGGACGAATGGTTGAAGTTGGGAATGAATCAAGACCAACAGTTCCAGGGAAGACAGCTCCTGTCCTGTCCAACAACATTGCAAACCAGATACTTGGGTCACCGCTTCAGCCTGCACCAACTGGGGCCGGAGCTGCACACTGTCAAGGTCATCAGGAATTCCAGGATCCTACGGATATCTCAGAGCTTGGCAGATCATTAGGCCTCTTTCATGATAAGGCGTTACCCCTATTTGACTTGTTGAAGAAGGGTATGAAGTTGGAGTGGTCCAATGCATGCAAACATTAGGTAGAAGTGGAAGGAGGCCTCATTGGCTGCACGCTCCTCTTGCCAGACTTATCCAAAAGCTTCACCCTGGTTTGCGAAGGAAATGGTTGAGGTCTGGGGTGTACACTGCCACAGTAGTTAATGAGAATGGCCTGACACCAGCAGCCTTTGCTGGGTGACGGCTGTTCCCAGTATAAAAATACTACTCTGTTTTAGAAATTGAATTAGTGGCCATCATGTATGATGTTAGAAAGTTCGCTCCTACATTGAGAACGCAAAGTGCCGCATTCAAACTGACCACTCCACACTCATATTCATGAAAAAGATACGGAATCTGACTGGCCGTCTCGCAAGATGGATCCTGGAGTTACAAGGGTTTGACTGCACCCTTACCCCTAACAAGGACAAAGAGAATGAAACAGCAGATTACCTTTCAAGGATACATGAGCTTGCAGATGTACCAGCGTGGGAAGAGTAGGTGCTCAGACTGGAGAGACCGCTGCTCAATGCTCCAAAGCCAAACTTCCCTTCACTATAGGAGTTCAAGGAGCCACAACATGTTGACACAGAAGCACAGCGATTGGGAGGGACAGCTGGACCCCTATTTACAGATGATGCAACACCTCATGGAAAACCATATCTTTCGGCAGGTTCGGTGTACATTAGAGACGGTGTACTGACGAAGGTTTTTCCACCTTCGAATATCCTGGACATAGCAACGGGTACTATAACATTAAATATTTGTGTTCCTCAGGCCCTTCAGGAACGCTGTATAAAGGCCATTCACGATTTCCCATCATGGGGACACTTAGGACGTGGGATACGTTTAGCAGAATAAAGGAAGACGTGGCAAGGGTAGGCATGAGGTTGGATGTTATTCAGTATGTCCGGAATGGCGAGGGGTGTCAGTTATGTAAAACAATGAACACCAAACCAGCCAGACTCCTACAGAATGTGACCAAGGCACCAAGGCAGCGTGTCAGCTGTGACCTCATTAGTCTTCTCTTAACTACACACTCAGGATTCAAATACATTTGCGTCTTTCTGGATGAATTCAGCATTTGGCCAGAGCTGTTTGTGCTCCGTAAAGCGAAGGCAAAACAAGTGACACAGTGCATGTGCTGGTTTATCTCACACTAGGGCCATACACTTCGGATTTTTATGGCTAACGGCCCTTGCTTCCTAGTGACGAGTGGAAAAAGACTGGATTCACTAAGAGTGAAGGCAGAATTTGCTACCCCATACCATGCCCAATCCAACCTCACAGAAGGCCTGAATAAGACAGGGAAACGACTCTTTCACTTGTTCCAGGGAAACACCAAGAGTGGAACTTGTACGTTGATGATTTCGGCTTTGCAATTCGGACTGGTACGTTGGAGTCGACAGGTTTCACTCCCAGTAAACTGGTTTTGGGCAGAAGCCTACAAAATCATTGGGCTGCAATATCAGCCGTATTAAATCAAGCTAATGGTTCAGTAGGGCCGATGTTCAGTACTTATATCCAGGAGAACACCATCAAAGGCTTTGCGGAAATGTATGCAAAAGCGAAGGAGTCGGTTTTAGCCTCAGGCAAGTGACAGTGAAAATATTATGATAAGAAGAGCAGTCCTTTCTTCTTTAAGATTGGAGACTTGGTTGCCAAAAAGAGTCATTTCCTCAGTTATGCTGCACAACAGGTAGCCGAGTCCTTACAGCCAAGGATCACCGGACCCTTCACAGTCATTTAGCCACTCAGCCCAAACTCATATGTCCTCCAAGAGTTTAGGACTGGCAAGAGGCACGGACCTGTCATCGTGGTGGAGCTGAAACCATTCCATTACTCTGAGACCACCAGGACGGGTCTACCTACACTTTAGGAGCATGTGGTAAAGAACAACACCCCTCCCAATGATGTCACCATGGGGATAAGCTAGAATGAGACTCGCGGTCACTCTTACAACTTGCAATCAAGGTCAAAACTTCCCCCACCAGAGCAGGAGGAGGCATCTGGTGCAGAGACATCCGTCGATGCTCCCGGTCTCCATGATAGGTGTGGTGACTGCGAAGGAGAAGTCGAGTGAGTGGTTTTAGAAAATGGTGTGCTGACGAGAGAAGACAAGGAGGTGGAGCCTGCTGACAGCGTTTCGTTTGACCCACTGCCCAAAAGATAGAATTTGCACCTGAGGCACCGTTCACTTAATTGGGCAGTGGCAGAGCAAATACGTGATACTCCATGTACCAGCAACACAGGGACCCATTCTGCATCACCCAATATTTGCCAAGTTACCCATGCTGCATGACCCACCAAGAGAGAACAACTGCCAATGGATGCTTCCAATAAGCTTACTGCGAAAGCCCGATTATACTTGAACTGGCTGTGCAGCCAGAATGAGTTCCTCTTCGTGAAATTCGCCAGTGGTGATAGACCCATTTCTTCTCGTTATCCAAGGGATGCAGTGCAGGGTGGTGTACTCTGTTACTTATGGCAACGGTTCCCAGAGGTAAATGGTGTTCCAGTGTTTGAGATTGGTGATCTAGTGCTAAGTAGAGTTGACGCTTTTACACAGGGCGAATGTGTCTCTACCCCATTCAAAATTATCAGTAGGAAAACACAGTTCCTCTACGGTGTGCAAAACATAGATAATGCAAAGTTCGTTAGGGCAGGGACAAATGCACGTGTCTGGCCTGGTACTAATTAGGCCATGCTAAATAACCAATCATGTTGTATAATCCTGTGTGGTACTCTAAAAGGTATTTTTGGGCTCGCAAGTGTGCAAAGCGGTCTCCAGCCGTACGCGGCTGGATTTAGAATATGCTGTAACAACACAGTGTACCTTGATGTTCATATAATGCTTATTTGTTCATATAATGCAGGGTTATTTCGGTATTTTCTCAGTGTTCTTTGTTATTTACACAATGCTTATTTGATATTTACATAGTGTGTATTGGTATTAACACTGTATCGATTTGATACTGTGTAAACAGGTGCATATTACTTAAAAGTGTATATTAGTATTAGTATTAGATAGACGTTTTCTATCTGGTATTTACCAGTTTTTGTGTGGTATTTACAAAGCATTTATTTTGATATCTACACAGATGTTGAATTTAGTAATCACATGGTGTTGGGTCAGGTACTTACACAGTGGATATTCGGTACTTAAATGCGGTTTATTTTTGGATGTACACAGTGTTTTACCTTAGTTTTAAAAGGTTTCATTTTACTATTTACGATGCTTTATTTGTGTATTTTTACATTATTTATTTGGTGTTACCATAGTGTTACTTTAGCATTTACAGTGTTATTTGTACATTTTTGCATTGAATTACCCACACCATTATCTTGGTCTTTACAGGATGTCACTTTAGTGTCTACACAGTATTTACTTTTGTATTCTCGTACTGTTACATTTGGTATTTTCATTATTGTGTGCTCCACTTATGATTTTGTTACGTGGCTTTTCCCTTCCCCCACCCACACATGAAGTGTTTCCTGATTTCACTCCCATATTTTTACTTTTGCATTTCCCCTCCTCTGTATGTTTCCAGATACCTTTTTTCTTTAATTTACTTCTCCCCCTTTACCCTTCCCATGAATAGATTTCCAAAATCTTTCCCTGACTTTCCTTATTAGTCCACCTCCCCACTTCCCTTTGACGTATTTCCAGACTTGTTTCCTGTCTCTTCCTTATTTACCCTTTCCTCGGCCCCTCCGAAATAACCCTTCTGCAAACAATGGAAATGAAATTTTGCCTCATCAGGCAGATATAGTAGCACTAGAGCTTTCGAGATGTCGTTTAAGCTGATATTTTTACGCATTGTTGACCGATTCTGAAGTTCTCCCTCGGCAAACAAGGGTAATTGCGAGGGAAAAGGAGGAGCAAAGCATGTAAGCCCCGATCCACAAACATCTTAGGCCTGCCTGGGTTGGCCCTCATCCTCTACAGTCCAACTAATCCCTTGGAAGATGAAATAAAGGCCGTGTCCTGATCATTTTCCGCCGGCTCTACGAGAGACCCGCTAAACTATCCCAAGGTGGAGAAGTCCCTACATCGACTACCATGACCACATCACCTCCGCTAAAACTAAAAAAATTATAGTTTGGTTAGTAGTGTTTATTGTCAAACAGGTGGGAAATCTGGGTACTGTCCCCCCTTTACACTAACTAATGGGACTCTAATCGTTGCCTCCCATCTAGTTGACGAAGATCTATCAATTCAAATGTAATAAATTTGAATGACACAGCAATGGGCCATTAAACCATCACGGTCCAGTGTAAATAGCTGGAGGGAGTTAAGAAACGGTAGAACGACTTACGTCGGTCTGGAGAGTCGTAATATGAATACAAGCTGGTGAAAATACCATGGATTGTCCTTGGGAGGTCAGGACACATTGAAAATTAGGCCCATTTGAAACAACATGGCGGCTGCAATGTCATTTTGTACAGAGAAAGGAAAAAGAAGTGTTTCTTCATCACATTTCAGATAATAAAAAAGTCAGCTGAATAAAAAATAGTAGCGATTGTGGGCGATAGATGGAGGCAGCAATGGTCCATTGTTGTAAGAATCCAACAGGAGGGCAGTAACAATACAAGAAGTAACTGAAAGCAACTAGTATTTACAAGAAGGTACATTGTTAAGCCAAGGGGTGTTCATTACAATGGGGAAGATGATAATTGATAGGACGAGATGGGTAAGACGTGGAACATTATTGGGTTGAGACCACAGTGGGAATTACAGACTGTATACTGTTGAGAACCTTATTAGGCACGAAAACACTAGGGTGTTACTTGATTAAAACAAAAAGACGGTT
This sequence comes from Lithobius niger, assembly GCA_023313725.1. Taxonomy (NCBI): domain Eukaryota; kingdom Metazoa; phylum Arthropoda; class Chilopoda; order Lithobiomorpha; family Lithobiidae; genus Lithobius; species Lithobius niger. The sequence continues at coordinate 80,452 of JAHWFP010228130.1, forward strand.
AAAATCACAACCACCGTGTGAAAGAGGCAGTGTAGTTTATAGGTTAGAAAGGTGGAAAGGCTGTAAACGAGGGACGAAAGGGAAAGTACTAAATCCCCTGTCTACTATGTCCCTTGGGTACTAAATAAGCGGTATACGGAAAAAACGCCCCCGACAAAACGCCCCTTGGAAAAAACGCCCCCAGGAAAAAACGCCCCCAGGAAAAAACGCCCCTAGGAAAAAACGCCCCCAACTAGGGGAAAATGCCCCAGTGGTGGTCATCGTAGCTGAGTCTCAGATTTAAGACAGCTCATCTATACGAACATTAGTTTGCTTCAGATAACTTAATGCTCCAAGAAATTTATTTAAAAAAGTTTCTTTGGGTATTCACCCTACGTTTGATTACAATTCATTTTTAGCTACTTTTTCCTTAAACTAAAATTCTTTCGCCATCAAAAACATCCTGGAGATTCACAATTGAGCTGATTCATCTGTACGAGCATTAGTTTGCTTCAATGACTTACAGCTTTAATAAGTTTATTTAATATCTTTGCGTATTTACAAAACACTCCCCGTTTACAATTCACGTTCTTAGCTACTTTCAAAAAGTTTATAGATCCAGAACACCATCTCCAATTCTGGAGATCTCCATCTCCGCGGAATCACCCACATTAATATTTTAATCTCACTAAGTCGTATCAGTTTTTAAACAAAACAGTATATCTTTTAAGGAAATCCAATACAAACGGAGCTAGTGACACAAAGGTACAAATTCCAAGAGGAACCCCTACTGGGGACATGAAAATGCTCACAATTGTAATGTCCCTGTCTAAGTTGTATAGGGGGGGGGAGATTGGGGTTGTATAGGTTTTTAAGAAAAACGGTATATCTTTAGTAAATCAAATGCAAACTCAGGGCGTGTAATTGCTCACAATTTCAAACTTTTTAAAAATAAATTTCTTGGAGCCTTACGTCATCTGAAGCAAACTAATGCTTGTATAGATGAACCAGCTTAATTTTGACCATTACTGCTTATGGAAGTGTAGTTAAGAAATGGGGTGAACCTGGAGATGCGAACCAAAAATCATTTACTCAAGGGCATTATTTTCTGGGGGCTTTTTTTCCTAGGGGCGTTTTTTCCCGGGGCGTTTTGTTGGGGGCGTTTTTTCCGGGGGCGTTTTGTCGGGGGCGGTTTTTCCTAGAACCAAATGAGCATGAGGGCGTCCTTCCTTTCCTTCATGCTTCCTTCAACTATACAATTTTTTCCATTTTCGCATATGTATAAAACAAAAGTTTTTTTTGCACTGTGTGCAAGTAGAGTCAGGTACATCAAAAGAAAAATACTTCAAATCAACATAAAGTTTAAGAAATGCTTAAGCTCACCATAAAGTCCAAAGGCTGTGTTATCGCTTAAAAAATGGGACTTAGTTACAACTTTGTGTAAAGTGAGTTAGAAAAAGCAAGTGTAAATTTGGCTTCCAAACCATTAAGCGCAATCTAATGAAAAAGGGGTTATTATGTTAAGAGGTGAGGTCCCCCGGGGCGGGGGTTGAGCCTCATCCTAAATTAGAGCTAGAAGGTTACATGGGAGTTATAACAGGCCTCGAACTATGGCCTTTGCGTGGGTTAAAATTTAAAAGTCCTAAAGTTTTACTAGTCTTAAAGTCTTAAAGTCTTACTAGTCTTAAAAATGTTTAAGACTAAATTAGCAGGCGAAATTAAAGTTAACCCCAAACCATTTTATAAGTTTGCTAGATTAAAAGCTGCATCCCCAGTGCATGTTGGAGCCTTAACTGATAAGTAGAGGGTTAAAACCGAAAACCCCAAAAAGAAATGTGAGATTTTATCTAGGTATTTTTTTAGTGTTTTTGAAAAATACGATACACCAGCAATTGAGAGTAACGATTTTGACAAATCTCTACCCTCTTTATCCCTCCCTCTTTGCGAGTATGGTTATGGGGGCTCTCTCTTGATCAAACTGTAAATCCGCTAGTGCCCTGATGAAATCGCTGGAGAACTCCTATCAGAAGTTAAGGATATTATTGTTCCTTATTTGGCTCTACTTTTTAATAGGAACTTAAATGAAAAATGTTTACCACCTAGCTGGAAGACTGCTTTCATTGTGCCCATTTCCAAGAAAGGGGATAAAACTAAACCTTGTAATTATTGACCAATAAGTTTAACGTCTTGTTTTTCAAAACTGTATGAAAGGATTATTAATACTCACCTGATAAGTTACTTGGATTTTAATGCTCTGTGGGAATCTGACCTGCATGGATTCAGACAGGGTTACTCAACTACAACTAATTTAATTGACTTTTATAAAACTCTTGGTGCCCTGGATGCAGGTTATGCAGTTGATGTTGTTTTATATGACCTACAAAAGGCATATGATAAAGTGTATCATTGCCGATTGGGTTACAAACTTTCCTTACTGGGTATTAAAGGACCAGTCTTAAAGTGGATTATTAATTGGCTGTCCGAGCGGAGGCTGGCTGTCGTTTTGGACAAGCAACAATCAGACTGGGGCCCCATGATTAGTGGGCTCCCTCAAGTGTCTGTTTTGGCTCCTTTGCTCTTCTCGGTGTATAAACAGGATTTTTGCAATGATGAAAATATTTCGAAAAGTAAGTTTGAAGATGATACTCAAATGGCTGCCGTACTGCGTTCTGGAGTCAGTCGATTTGATGCTGAATTCTGTTATAAAGGCTTCTGATTGGAGTAAACAGTGGTGTATTCCAATTAATGAGGAGAATTTAACGTCGATGCATTTTGGCTTTCAATAACCCTTGGGCGGATTAGGTGTTGAACAATGTGGTCATCACTAAGGTTAACACAATGCGTGATCTAGGTATAATTATTGAAAACAAATTTACCTTTTCTGCCCATACGGATGTGATCGGCTAACTCTCAACCTCTTAAAAAGTATTATAACAAACCGTACTGCAAGTGTTTTTCTCTCGTATTACTTGTCTTTAATTAGACCTATACTAGAATATGGAGTTCTGTTTTGGAAAACCCCTTATACTAAAGATAGGAAAGAAATTGAAAATGTTCAGAGAAGACTGACTTAATGTATTCTTCGTCTTGGTCAGCATAGTTACAGAGAAAAGCAGGAAATTTTTAAACTGCCCTCACTTTCTTCGCATTGTAAAAGAGGTGGTCTCATATTGATGTTTCAAATGAGCCGTAATAATGATACTAATTTTGATAACTATCTGTTGAACTTTTTCAGTCCAACTATTCGCTTAGGGTGTCACAGTTCAAGGTTAAGCAACATTTCTGTCAACATGATTTTGTTAAAAATTCGTTTGGTCACCGCCTGATTGAACTTTGGAACTCCTTGCCTGACAATGTTGTAGGTGTCACTTCAGTGGCTTTATTCAAAAATAGACTAGACAGTCACATTCAAGACCACATAAAGTATTTCTATGAATGAGGATAAAGTTGACCAAAGTTTTACGAATTCCAACTGCATGTTCTAGTTTTTTGTTGCTTTTTCTGTTGTTAAATACTTGTTTTTCAAATTTTTGTTGTAGCTATTTTCGCCGTTAACACATTTTTTTTGCAAAGCATATTTTTGTGTACCTTAATATATATTTTTTTGATATATGTATGATCAAATTCCCATATAGGGATGTGTTATAAATAAATAAATAAATAAATAAATAAATAAATAGAAAAAGTGGGGTTAGTTTATTACAATTTTTTTTCAAACTTAAGATTAGTAATCAAACATGTGGCCCTTGCTGGAAAACTACTATTGTTCCTAGGGCAGGCCTGATAAACAAGTTACGAAGGGGAAAAAGTGTTTCAGGTAATTCTGTGTTCGTCATTTTTATGGCTTAATTCGGGTAAGAAAGCATCTAATCGTTCTTTGGGTGCTGGTCTGGTAAAGAAGTCCTCGACCAAATGAGTTCTGGGGAGGAAACGTAGTTTAAATAGGTGGCGATCAAACAAATCTCGGATTTACTAAACTCTTCTTGCATAATGCCGTGAACGAATAGTGGCAGAAAGGCTGTGTACCAAATCTATTCTTGCCCTGCAGTAGGATGACGACTGGAAAGGGGGTCAGTGCAAGATGGGAGTTTGTTCTCGGTCAGCATTCCATAAATACAAATAATAAATAATAAATATAAATATAAATATAAATAAATATAAATAACAAATAATAAATCCAAATAATATCTCTAGTGCATCCCCATGGCGAGGGTTTGCGCTTCACTCGAGCTGAAGGCTGTCATCCTCTGTTTCATGGTTTTCCAAACGATTATGCCGCATCCTAGGCGTATGACGTCTTCAGAAAAACCTCAGGAATCCTTAGTGAAAAACCAGGTGGCATTAGAAAAGGCGAGAAGGGTGTTCCGGTTATCACAAGGGTAAAAGAGTCTGTAGAACAGAGTTCCTCGGAGGTAGCATACTGCTCGTTTTGCGGCTTTCTAATGTAGCTCCCTTGGCGAAACGTTGTAACGCGACAGGTTAAGATTGCATCGCCATATGTATGGTCAGTACCGAAACAAGTATAAAAGAGACCCATTGAGTGATTGCTACTGAGTTCAAACGAACAGTGGTGAATCCTTTCATTCATCTAAGTTGACAGATAGAACACAAGTGGTAGGTGCAGGAAATCAGTCTTCCATGTGGAATTCCTGCACAATCTAGTTGTATATGGCCCCTGGGAGACATAGAGACCCTCTGGTTTGGCTTCCATTAGTAATCCTTGGTAAAGGGTGTTCATAGTGTCAAGGAGCATTAAGTGTCCGGGATCTGCCATCACTGTGGGTGTTAGGGGCACTAAACAGCATGTCATCGACATGTATAACCATTAGGAGTACGTCACTTACAGTCTGACGAATAAAGAGGCAGGGATCCCATTGACTGTGTCTAAATCCACACACTTTCATGACCCTCGCATTTCCAAGAACCAGTGCCAGGCACAGAATTGTCTCGACACAGAGTAACATTAACTACGGAATTTTCCTAAACACTGATCCCTATGTTGGACCCGGAATTACAGTAACTCCGGATTCGCAATATGCTTTAAGCGCATCTGAAACAATCTGGAATTGTAGTAACACGGAGTTACCTTAACTCCGGATTTTTCTGAAATACAAACACCCACAGGGGACACGGAATTACCGCAAATCTGGAGACGGATTCTAATTAAAAATTTCAAAAATCCAGAATTACAGTATAAGGAGTTACCGAAATTCCAGCTTTTTTGTGACTTTGTCCCGATGTAGGGTGGCGGAATTGTACTAACACGGAATTACCATAACTCCGTATTTGTCTTAAGTACAAACCCTTACTGTCCAAGAGTGACTGTAATTCCAGATGCTTATTATGGTGTGAAACGCATGAAGAAATTCGGAATTAAGGTAACACAACAATAGAAGCCAATAAAATTATGCAATATAACATTCTCAAGGAGTAGTATAGCAGTCACAAAGATTGGGGGAAGTGTGTGCTTTCAACGGAAGGACCAATCATGTATAATAGTATTTTTTAGTTGTGTGACGTATAAATTAAACAAATAAAAGCGTCAAGTGTGCCGTAAAAAAATATATATAAGATTGAAGTTTCAGTTTACTTGTTAAAATATACGCGGATGAAAACTAATGATTTATAATTTACCTAATCAAATGAACAATTCAGAAAAGTGCTATTGTGATTTACAGATTAAAAATATTTTTAAGCTTCGAAGCACTTAAACAGATGCAATTATGCATTTATTTTATCAAAAATTTGGGCACGTTATTTTCTTTTCTTTTTTGTGGATCCGAATTTTCGCATGGTTATTTTTTTTTATACAGGAACGAATTTCGCACTATCAGTAATTTTGGGACAGAAATGTCATGGATCCAACTTGCCATCCCTTGTTAGATTGGGTGGAAAAATTATAAGAGAAGCTTTAGATGGCAGTAGTAATGTTTGTAATACCAAATTTAATTGTTTTCTGCATTCTTTACGCTAAATGCATTTTCACAATGGCATTACGGCCATGTCGTTCATGTCGTGTCGGGGGGGGGGGGCCATAACCTTTTAGAACAGGTCAGGCTCGCACTATTGAATTTCATATGCCAGAAGCTCTATCATGGTAGGGAATGTCAACCAAAATAAAACAAAATTGCGAAGTTATGTCCCAAACAGATAAACACAAAGACTAACTGAATTCAATCCAAATTCAGTCGAGTGTTCTACCTCGCTTACTTCGTCGCTCAACCATTAATTACTAACAATATTTCTAAAGCCGAATGTTAAACTCTACGACAATTTTCAGATTTCGATGACAGTGAGTTAGAGACTTAGGATTTAGCAACAGAAAAATACACATCTTGCGCTTCTAATTTAGCTTGTCATTCCTTCTTGCAACATCCACCATTTTGCAGCAGTGAAGAATTTTATTACAATAATTTATTTATTCTCTCTCAAGTATACCCAGATGACAGTCCGATTCAGTGTGCTCCATCTAAGTACGTTCGCTGCACAACACCAACAGGACATATATATCCTAACCTATAATAACAAGATAATAAATAATAAATAAATAAATAAATATTCGTTGCAGGAGCAACAGGACTAACAAGGGCTGAATATCCACTAACTGTTAGCCTAAAAAAAAGAGAAAGAGCTTGACTATATTAGGTCAATTGTCAATAAAAAGTTGATGCAGTAAAAAAGGAAAAATAGATTGATGCAGTGACCGCATGTCTAGTGCGAAGAAAAATAAAATCAATGGCTGCCACAAAATTGGGGCCTCTTGAGGAAGCGAGTCAGATCCATATTCATTAGATGGCGCTTGAATGCAAGTACCGTTGGCGCTATAACCATGTGCTCCGCCAGTGAATTCCATGCGGGGACCACCCTTATGGCAAAGAAATTTCTGCGCCAAATCAATTGTGTCTTTGTTACGCTCAGTTTTAGGCTATGACCTCTCGTCCAATTTACAGTGCTGAGCTCAAATAAAGGAAGATCAACCGAAAGCAGACCACGCAGTATCTTGAAAGCCAGTAAAAGATCGGCCTTTAAGCGGCGCAACTCCAGTGAGTAAATACCCAGTGCTTTGAGCCGTAAATAATACGGCAAATGTTTCATTCCAGTTAGTGACTTTGTAAACCTGCGCTGAACCAATTCCAGGTGGTCAATATCCCGCAGAAGGTGTGGAGACCAAACCGGGCTCGCGTACTCTAATGTCCTCTATATCATAAATGTAGCCCAGATTTAGGTTACCAATATGGAAACATTTAGACTTGGCTTAGGAGATTGGAAGTTGCCAGTCCTTTGCCCACTGAGAAACATAGTTGATTTCGGTTTGGATTAGGTCATTATTTAAACTACTTAGGGTAACGGAATGCAGCTTGAGGTCGTCCGCGAATTTTGTCTGTTCAACAGATTCAGAGTTACAGTATAAATCATTCAGGAAGAGGACGAACAGAAACGGTCCCAACACGGAGCCTTGAGGGACTCCACTGATAACGTTACTTTCAGCCGAGCTAGTTGTCCCAAGAATAACCCATTGGGTGCGTCCAGATAAAAATGCCTTGATCCACGCTAAAAGTTTTCCATCGAACCCATAAGTTTTAAGTTTAAAAAGGAGATTACTATGCAGCACCGATTCGAATGCTTTTTTAAAGTCAAATAGGATTTCGTCAGTAGATACACCAATATCCAATGCTTGGGTCCAGCAGTCTAATGCAGAAAGTAATTGGAGGGTAGAGGAGCGACCTGGCATAAAACCAAATTGGTCGTCCTTAATTAGGTGATGGTTGGTTGTGTACCAGAGCATCTTCTCACGAATAATTTTCTCTAACACTTTACAGGGGACGACCGTAAGTGCGATAGGTCTGTAATTGTGTGGATCAGCGGGGTTGCCCTTCTTAAAGATGGGTGTCACATTTGCCGTCAACCAAATGGAAGGCAATCTGCCAGAAGTAAGTGAAAGCTTAAAGATGTAAGTTAAAGGACCACAGATTTGAGAACGGATTTCTCTGTAGAAGTGGGCAGAAAACCCGTCAGGCCCAACCGCATGGCTTGGTCTGAGGGTAGTAAGAACTGAAAGCACGTCACTGTATTTAATTTCCGCCGTGCTACAGGGGTCCCTGTCTATTTGATTATAAATACTCATGGTTGGAATAAAATTATTGTCGATGATACCGTTTTCGGCAAAAATCTCGTTTAGGACAGATGCTTTAGCTATCGTGTCAGTAATATAATTGCCTCTCACCTTCAGGGGAGGTAAAGATATTGAAACACCAGTTTTTTGACGGAAAAAAACGAAAAAGGGATGCAGGAGTACCTTCAGCCAAGACCAAACATTCTTGTTTACATTGATGGTTTTTTAGAGCCAAAACATAGTTTTTTCGGTGCAAATTATATGTTCTTAAGATATCAATGGAACGATTTGCCTTATAGCGATGCCACAGGGTAATATTCTTCCGAGCCAACTTCCTAAGATCAATAGGGATTTTGGTACCCTTCGGTCTCGAAGTACGGTTAGAACTGCACACCGAAACCAGGCGATTAATAACCTCCAGAAACCGGTCCCATGCTTCATCAACGGTACGAGCAGTTGTAATGGGTAACCAGTTGACAGTATCTAACTGACGCTAAAGATCAGTGAAATTAATAGTTCGTTTAACAAAAGTTGTCGCAGAAAGTGGGTTTAGCAATTGAACTTTAAAGTGCACCGTACAGTGGTCACTGAGACCAAGATGAGGACCAAGCACCATATCAAACACAGTGCGGTCATCATCAGTGAAAAGTAGGTCGAGAATATTTGGCCCACTGGTTGGTTCAGATACTAACTGAGTAAGACCATGGATGGCAATACCATCTAGAAAATTTTGGTGGACAGCGTTTGTAGCTCTGTCTGACTGCCAGTTCACAGTAGAGAGGTTAAAATCGCCGATGACCACATTAGAGAAGTGCGGTTTAATGGAAGAGTTAACAAAGTCGCACATGTGTTTGACCTGCAGGTCATCATATTCATCTGGGATATAACCGAGAATGAAATTTAGTTTTGATGAAATGAGGACTACTGTGATTGCGTCAGCCACACTAGACGTATTATCCAAGACAAGGTCAATACCCCTGCGGTGGACCACCATGACACCACCAGCACGAGTACCGCGATCTCCCTTAAAAACATCGTAAGGGTGGCCATACAATCCGTCATGGTGGAATTCAACCAGGTTTCAACCACGAAAATCAAATCAATTCTATGCAAAGCTAAAAGGGCATGGAAATCACACAAATTGGCAATCACGCTTCGAGCGTTAAGCAAAGCACAGTTTAAGCCAAGAGTTCTCCCGTCTGCAGGCGTACCCTCAAAAGTCATTTGGGCCGGGCTTAAACCCCCAGTAAACGTCCCATTTACAATTCCAAGTTTCCCTGGCCAGACAGCACCCTCCCAAGCTCCTCCTGAAGAGCAATTTTTCTAGTATGTGTTAAGTGGAGACCGTCACATGAAACCAAGCCCCTACCCAAGATAATTTGCTCATCGACAGAGATGTAATTACAGCCGGTGGCCATGCACAATTGCTTCAGTTTTGTATTCGTGCACACAACATCATTATCTCCGTGGTTTACGTTTTTGGTAAGTCAAGGGAACAAGCCCACAAATGTCAGTTTGGCCCTTGGTTTGAGCGAACGCACTGTTTGAACGATGTTAGATAGACGGTCCACAATGATGCTTGGAGAATCAACCAGCATATTATTTGATTCGGCAATGACTATAATGGAGGGCGAAACCCTGCAGACACTAACAACTCAGGAATGAAATTTGCTATTCGTTGCACAGTGGCGCCCGGCAAAACCCATGTTCTTGAGCTGGCTTGCACCCCCCCCCACAGAGGGATCTTGCATGGGAATCCCCAACGATAACTGTTTGTATGTTCTCATTACTGCTATTGTATGCACGTGGAACTACATTGATGTTATCCTGCTTATTACAAGCCTGCGGCAAACTTGAACGATTCTCATGTTCCCGTGTTCTTGTTGGGTTATTTTGTTCCAGGATTTGAATCTGTGCAGCGTTCCGATTCACACGTAGGGTTATGTTATCTTCAAGCAATGGAACTGGGTTGTCAGGGGTAGCACGGGAGCCACACAGTTTCGGATTAGATGTTGGCTTTGTCCGACGATCACGTCGAATCGTCACAGTCTCAGGTAAACAAATGCCCCAGCTTCGAAGTCTTCAGTAGATGGATTCAGTAGATGTTCAGTAATGGAACAAATGTTAAACCATAGTCAGTTTACCACACGCAACTCGTTTCCTGGCCATTAGTATATGAGCCGAGGCAATTAACCTAACCTATCCTAACCTGTAACAATACCGCCAGGATCTCGACAATTCGGTCGCAGAAAACACCATGTATACGACAATTTGGTCCCAAGTCAAAAAATGTTTCAAGTTAAAAAAATAAAATGCCTGTTACAATTTGAGGGGCAAATATTACATGTATGACTATAAATATAAAATTATAATCTTATGTTGTGTGAATGCCAGTTGATAATTGAGGGAGTGTTTTCTGGCGATGGCAGTCTCATTAAGGGAGCGTTCACATATTACATAGCGTCTGGCAGGGGGTGGAGGGAGGGTGGTTACCTTCTGTTATAATTGCGGGAGGGGAGAGGGAGACGATGAAGTGTCATGCAACACTAATATTCGGTAAATGTGTTAGCCAAAGTAATTTTTTTAACTTTTGTTTACAACTTGAAATATTTTTTTTCAAAAACCCTGGTCATTATGCCTCTAGTTACTAAGGACCACTTATAAAACCGAGTTCATCCCCCAAACAAATGTATGCAATTGAGGGTTAAAGGAAATGTGATATACTTGCAGGTGTGGGGATTATGCTGAGTGTTAAAAAGGGCGATCGTTGTAGGCTGAATTCTTAGAAAAAAGGGTTAGATGATTTTTGAACGCTTCCCAATCGTTGCTGCAATTTCGAAACTTCTGGTCCTACACGTTTCGGTGGCAGTTCTTCCTTTGCTTCTTGAGGTTGGATGTCGACGCGCCATTAAGCCTCAATCCCCACCTTCAGACAGGCAATGCTATCTTTGTCCATATAAATGGCTTAACGGCTTTCCATACCATTGGATGAGTATGGTGAACCAAAAATCCCAAATCCTTGTTCCAGACTTCCGCAGCATTGTTTGTTCGACTGGTACCTGCCATTGTTGAGTTGTTTTAAAGTGCTCAACTAAGTTGAATTTATTTACGTAAACCCACTTAATCGCTCGAGCACATTACTTTTTTTTCCGGACCAAATTTTTGTAGGGACCGAATTGTCATACTACCTGTAATTTTGGGTTCGAATTGTCATGAACCCCAATTCCACCACCGCATGTAACTTCTCCCCACCTCCGAATTTTGGGTTAATTCGCTACGGTACCACTTTCAGTGTAACTAAATTTAATAAAAATGAAAAAATGTTTTTGGTTTTTGCAGAACGGAAAAGTTTTGGGAGAAAAATTCGGAAGGAAATACGTCCAGGGAGATAAAATCCGAATACCCTCTTCCCCTCCAGTGACAATTTTGGAGGAAAATCCTGATTTTACGAAATTCTTTAGTTATCTAAGCGCACGCGACCAAACTGAGGACGATTCTTTCTCCTACCATTTCCCATATTAGTAATTTGGGAGAGAACCCTGTGACATCCAATAAGTTAGCCGTGATCAAGCAATGGCTTTTTTCTGCAGCTTTATTCATCGTTTTTAGCCATGTTTTTTTTAATCAGCCACCCCCCCCTCGGGCATTTAAAGCTTTTCCCCATGCTTCCTTTTATTTTTGCGTGCGGCAGAAACAGATAGTTCAAAATATAACAAGTGAAAAATGTAAAACCTAATTAAACTGACAAAACTTACAATTACCGAAAAAAAATTTGGGGGATACTGGCCTTTTGGGGATAGGGGAAAGAAGGGGAGGGAGTTCAGAGACGTTGGCTTTCGAGGAGGGGGTGTTAGTTGGGGAACACCACCCCATCCCAGCTTGACCATCTCTCCACTCAAAAAGATCATAGGAGAGATAATGATCTGAAAGATGGTTCTTCACTTTTTTCCGCATACACCGAATGCAGGACGACAAACTACTCCTAAATAACGTCCATTGAATTTTATTTACATTGGATACCATTCTGCCAATTTTTTTGCTTCTCTACTTCCATAGACGGTCAAGCAAACATTTTCGCCGCACAACTAAAAGAATTTAATTGGTTGGAATCAGGAAACTGCATTAAGGAAAAAGAAAATGTATAAAGTTATGAATCATCCCCTATTGTTATCCATTCCAAGGATAAAATTAGAAATAGGCCAACGCTAAATGTTATTGCATTCCTTAATCCCTTGCCCTTGCTGTTGGATTAATGAACACGTTGCGAAAGAGCGATGGGCAAAGAACAAAACGGGAATCCAAAATGCAAACCTAGTAAAAAAGCCCCGGAAAAAAGCCTGGAATAAAACCTGATGGAAATCAAAATTCAAAAAAAAAAGATGATGAAAAAAGTTTAGGAAAAAAGTCACGGAAATAAAAGCCAATATAGAAAAAACGCAAAAAAAAATCTGGTTGAAAATTTTACAAAAATTCTACCTTTAAGTAATTTGTGCACGTAACTGGAAATACTGTCAGCACGTCTGGCATGCTAATAAGCAAGAATAAACGTAGTTATTTTGACCAAGACCAAGAATTACATAACAGTAGGCTTTGCTGATTATGTACGATTTATTCGCTCCTGCCAGAATTTATTTCCTCGTTTTTATACATGTTGTCTATATTTGTTGGTGGTATGGAGATGCGGGGGGCGGAGAACAACACACTCCGAAAGAAGTACTAAAGATTATGCAGGGAAATATCGATAAATCTATAAAAAATTTAAAGGAATTTTGAATAAACCTATGTTTCCCGAATTTTCTTTTTATTACCCATAATCGATTAAATTTATTACTCCACCCCCTCCTTCCCCAGTTACAGAATTTGTAGAAAATTTATGATTCCTGAAGCTTACCAAATCCATTGTATTTTTGGGGCATTGACTAAAGTCTAACTGGAAAACCATTTAATGGGATAATTGTCAAATATCTGCCTAAATAAAATATATGGAAAATAATTTAAACAGAAAATTATATAATGAAAAATCAACTCAACAGATTATCATAAAATCGATAATCGTATAAAGGATGAATGTCTAACTAGACAATAATATAACTGCTGTTTCTGATGTTATATGTATAGCCGCAGCGAGCGCAGTAGCGCGATTGAGGCAGGGACATAGACGATGTTCCATTATACGAATTTCGTGTCAGAGGATTTTCCGTTATACTGTATACGTTCTTCAAATTATGCGATTTTCCAGTTAGGCGATTATCCCTCGTTCCCTATTTTTCACGAATTTTCTCTTAATGAGGACAATTTTTGCTCCCCACGACTTCTCCAGTAAAAGAATTTGGGAAGAAACTTGTGACTACGAGTTTTTCGTTAATTAAATGGTTGAGGTAATTAAGGTAACCTTGGTCGAGCAACAATCGGCTAATGAATAATGAATACACACGTCACTAAGTTAAGGCAGTACTTTTTGGTGATTTTACACCTATTTGTTTTGCTATAATTTCCCAATCGGCTTTATTTTCCGTGGTTTTTTATGCGGAATTTTTCCATCGGATTTTTTCCTTCAGCTTTTTTTTCCGGGACTTTTTTCCATCAGCTTAGTTTTCCATCAACTTATTATCCATCAGTTTTTTTTTCCATCAGCTTTTTTTCCCGAGGCGTTTTACTGCAGTTTTGTTTCCATCAGCCTTTTTTACCAGACCTTTTTTTTTTTTCGTGCACCGAAAATGCTTTCCTCCAGTGAGGAAAAGTGAGATGAAAAAGAAACAAAGCCGCGGAAAAATGTTAAGCAATTCGTTCACTGGTGTAACTTTTAAACTGTGGGGACCCCAGCTTCGAATGAACCCCAAAAGCCTGCCCAATGACAATTCCCGGAAACTCACCGCTGGTAAATAAGAAAAATGAAACTGCGAATACGCACAGGCAAAATTGTAGGACGAAAAGAACAAAACGACAAACAATTTTGGTTTAGCTTATTTCATCGCTTTACTCCCGAGCTTTTCTTTCCGTAGTTTTTTCTATTGCTTTTTCCTCAGGTTTTTTCTATCAGTTTATTCCTGTTTTTCTTGGGTTGATTCTTTCCATGCATGCCGAAAACTATACTTGTTACGGAGTCCTTACATTGGTTTAACGATTTGAAGTAGTGATATCGAATGTCCATTGAATCCAACTGTTTAATAGTTTGAACAAAGCTAAATAAAAAAATAAAAAAATTGATTGCTGCACAATTTTCACTCTTTTAATTTAATTGCAACCTGTAGTGGTTACAAGAAATGTAAAAAAAATACATGCTTGCCTTTCTCTTTTACTATTTATTCTAATGCAGAGAAATGAAACTGCTATGGTGTTGTTTGTTTAATGTAATGAAATTTTTACAGGCAAATTTCCACTTTAAAGGAAATATAAGTGATATTGGGAACATGCCATCCGTGTTCAACAACATTTAAGCCCCCCCCCCATTTGTTATTAAAATGTTCACAACGGGTCCTTTCGCAAAATTGCTGCAGTTAAAACAACATTTCGTCGACACAGATCATGTGCTAGCACTTCACCCATCAAGTTCAGATTGTTGCCTTTCCATGGCATCTAATTGTTAGCGGCTGATTATTATTGTTCAAATCAAGACTTCGTTGTACACTTGAATTAATTCAATTCAATTCAATTCATGACATTAAGTATAGGTTTACAATAGAGCATACGACTCTGTAGGTCGCCTGAGCTCCAATAAAACAAACAAAATGAAGATATTATCGTTGTCATGGGGCAGATAACCCAGTTTGGGATCGTGCTTCCAACAACAACAAGAAATTATCAGTTCGAGGATTTACAACAACAGAAAGTCATGTTTTAGAGTTGTGCACATACCCGGATGGGCCATAGTGCCAGGGCAATGGCGTATGGACCCTCCCTTAGAGTCATAAGGGGGCCTGTTTAGATTTTTTATTTGGTAAGCGGAAAAAATATCCCTGGAAAAAATATCCTCGGAGGAAATATCCCAGTATAAGTATCCCTGGAAAAAATGTCCCCTGGAATAAATATCCCATACGCAAGAACGAGAACATGAATTTGGCACAATATTAAGTAAAACACCTTCTTTTATGAATGTGTATTCTTTTTGTGAACTATTGGTGAATTACTTGGTGGATATTTTTAATTGGTATATTGTTTTACTGCTTGGATGAACGCTACACGACTGACACGATAAATTGTGTAAGTGAATTTAAAATTGTTCTTTTTGTGGATGATATTCTGGTGTTATTGACTAATAATAACAAAGCCACAATGGAAGAAAACTTTAAAAGCACTTGACTAAGTAACTAAGCTAGCTAGTCCCATCGTAACAGACGACGGTGTAGTCCAGTAGGGCTCGATGTTGTCAAACTGTCCTGTTTGTTGTTGCACTGTCGCCTATTTCTGTTATGGTCTAGAGTTTTCCACCAAGTTTTAATATTTTGTTTGTAACTGACTTTTACTGCCGATCGACATTACCCTTCACATTGCCCGTTTCATTTCCGTCCTTGCAAAGAATGAATACGTTTGCTGTTTTTATTGCTATCGTGACAAAAATGAACTTGATCCCCTTTTTTCATTAATGCCATGAAAAGAATAAACATGCGTGCCCTTAGGCATTAACGGGATGCATTTGGATTGGCTGTCACAATAACTGCTGTGTCTGGTCAGTGCAAGAGAAACAGCCCCTCATCTATGGATCAGCGCAAGCGAAGTATATAATTTTATGGAGAGATGGTGCACAGTAAACGATGTCTTTAGTAATAAACTGCAGACCAGTAGCATAGATATTTGTTCACCTTATAGAAAATTTATCACAGATGAAGTATACAATCGTAAGAATAACTGTGACTGCAATAAGGAAACTACACTAATTCATGTTTTGTAAAGCATTCTCAAAGGTCGAAGATGCTACGTATCTTGTGTACATATACATATGGCATATTTTTAGGGACGTAATTATGTGACTTTTGTTACAAATTGACTTTTAAGCCAGACGACAAACTAAGCAAAATTTTACTCTCAATTTTGTACCATTTCGCTGATATGAAATCGTTAATGGCAAGCCCAATTCTTTCCACCCGATATCCCGCCCACGACCGTACCCCTGAATCAATAAGGATCGATTATAGATTTAAAGTTTGCCACGAACGACAAGTTAAAATATACCCGCCGACTGATCCGAATTTTTTAATTTGTTTTATATTTGCTGGATATTAAATTTTTCTATAACTGCAAGCTAACACTATATTTAGGTGACCAGAGTCATGGACAGTGGTGACAGGTTGTGATAACATTGCTCTTGTACTTTTCGAAAAACTTCCTTTTTGTAAAAAAAAAAAAAATGCCCGCCTTGTGTCGTTAGTTGTTAGGGCACTCCCAGAGAAAAGGCCTAAAGGCCTAAAAACGGACTAGAACGGTATAAAAACGGCTAAGATAGAGGAAGAAAAGGGAAAAAAAAGTTCCCAGAGATGATGCCCACTAAAACTCACTAAACTCACTTTTACTAAAGGTTGCCTCGCCCTCTGAGGGTCTGTGCAGCACGGGGCCCGAAGTTAAAAATAGAATCAGTTGAAAGTAAATAAAATGAAAGTAGACAGTTTTTGCAGTTTAAAAAATTCCAAAAATTCGGTTTTTTTAACGTTTCAATAGCGCTAAAATTGCTAAAGATTTGGTGAAAAAATTGTTCATTTCATTGTGCCGTGTCAGTATGGCCCAGCAGTAGAATTTACGCCTTTGGTTGTGTACTAGACGTGTTGCTATGCCCAATGTACGTCACTAATGAATGCCTGTTCTGACATCATCTGCGAATGCACGCAGATGCATCATACCCTTTGAGTAGCCTAGCTGATCACACACGTGTTTGATCGGCTGTATTTAACAGTATGAAACCAATGGTTCCCGCAATAAACATGTCTTTTCCCACTGTTACTCATGAAGTAATAATATTCAGTAGAAATTTAGTAGCTCGGCAACTAGGCTTAAGTATCTTATAGTTTCAAAGAACATGGGTTCAATTCCCTGCTCAGGTAGTATGACAAATAAGCCCAAAATGCAATTTAAATACTAAATACTAGGTTTGCATTCATATTTATTTAACCCTTATCGAGTCGTGGCTTTCTATCCTGTTTAATTATTAATTTTCAATGCCTCTCATACCTCCTCCTTAGACACCATATTTCAGTTCTCCAACCACGTGTTATTCCTTTGCCCTCCCACTACCAACTCCCCAAAAGGTTGCTGGGCGTGATGAGACCACGAAAAAAATACTTGGTTTCAGACTAATACTGGTGACAATTTCAAAGCTAAGTGGAAAAAACTGGGAAAATTCAACCGAGGCAATTTGCAAAATATAAATGGACACCCGTCGTCGTAGCATTCAAGGATTTATTCATGGGAATATTCAATCAGCTTGATATATTTTCAACTTTTACTTACATAATGCGAATCGAGGAAAATATACTACAAATGGTGGTAATTTTCATCATGCAGAAAAGTAAAGAAACTAAAGCTACACACTAATTGTTCATATTTTTAAAAAATATTGACCCGAGCCAAAATTATGTACTCTGCTCACCTCTCAACATTAAAGTAATACAATTTTCACAATTTCAATAATGCCTTAATAAGTAGTTTGTCGATGCCATAAGCACCCAATGTAAGGACAAAATGGAGCGAAGCGATTTTATTCAAACGTCAAAATCTGTCGTCAAAAAGTGAAAATATTTTCAATTTGGTTTATTACCGATTTATCTGGATTTTATATACCACTGCCGATTTTTAGCGATATTGCAAATGTCGGTAAAGAATTATGTGAGGCACTCTTTATCTATAATCGGGCTCGGCCCAGCTTTACAAAATATGCTTTTAATTGCTTACAGTTAACAGACACATATTAGGGCGCTGATTTGATTTGAATTTAATTGAGAGCCGTGACATAACGCCGCCTATTTAACATCAACAATTAATCTTTTAACAATCAGATGCCTTTAACAATTAGAAACAGCATCACTGACTCGTTGTTGTTTGGATTTTGGCTCTTGCTATTCCATGATCCATTTTGATCTGATGGTTCTTCAACCCCGTGTCCGATTTCGGATTTTCCTTTTCGTAAACCTTGTCCGGACTCCCGTGGTACTGCATGCAAAGTGTGGTTTGGATAGTCCTTGTAGTTTTCGCGTGATGCGCGGTCTAAGATTACATTAGAGTTTCTTCATAGCGAAGCTACGCTCGGCCTTCAGCCCACTCCGCTCCAAAAACTACTCTCCGGTTACCTTTACAAGACAAACTCCACAAAATTTTATGAAAGGGTGTGTAGACAAGTGATCCATTCCTATTCCAGTTACTCTGCTCTTTTTCACGGCTTCCTGTATCCCAAACAAACAAAGCCTACATTTTGAAATATGAAGCAATACATTTTTGACAGAATCTCAAATATTGTTTTAGAATGGGGTATGAGAATACCTTGCTTTAGCCATTTTTCGTTCAGAACATAATTATTTTTTCTGATTGAATTGTATCAAATTGAAGCAATACTCAATTAAAAAAATTACATCAAAATTATGAGAAAAGGGAAAGAATTAAAATATTTTGGGCTATCAAGTTGTAGAAAACACGTCGAGGTGTAGTCTTAATCACTCCCCCAATGTAATAGGATGGCTTCTGCTTCATCATGTGATAATGCAATTGCTGAGAAGTTGAGCGTGGGAGGGGAGTAAAATAAGTTATGCTCTCCCAGAAAAAACCCAAGCTATGGGCCTTTGTTAAATGCAAATAAAACAGCTTGAATTTTTTTTTATTTAAAAAGAAACAGTTTTGGAACATGATGACAGACGGATATATGATTTAGCCAAATATGCTCGTGGTTATAATTTAAATTAATTTTTAATTTAATTTAGTCAACACATTTGTCGTCATTGTCCGTAAACTTTGACGATACGTACAATAAATACATACAGTAAATATATTCAAAAACAGAAAACAGTTAAGACTGTAGGCATAACAATTATAAAGGAAGTAAAGAAAAAAACAAATATATAACTATAAATAAATAATAAAACCAACCACTCTCCAAGCCCTTAGCCATCCCAGAAGACCCAAGAACAACGTATAACTATAATTAGGTCCAGAACCAAAACAAGTCAATTCAATTACACTGAAAACCCGTACTTATTATCCTCTGGAGTGCACTCATCCAGTTTACATTTAAACAATAATATCGAACCAGCATCAACAACCTCTTTAGGTAGCTTATTCCAGAAGGCAACACCCCTATAGGAAAATGTATGTCTAGTGGCATTATAATGGGGGTTACCAACTTTTAATTTGAAATTATGACCCTTAGTGTTAAACAGAAAAAATCTCGTACAAAAAATTCATCGTTAACCTTGGGAAGAAAGCCCGAATAACTTTGAACATATAAATCAAACAACCTCTGAGTCGGCGCCAACGAAGATAAGGAAGCAATAAATACCTTAAACTTTCATAATACCCCAAATGACACAGTGACTTAATTTTTTTGTATACCTTCGTTGTACACTTTCAAAACTAATATCATCTTTTTTTAATAAAGGGTCCCAAAAGAGAATACATATTCCAAAATAGGTCTTATTAGTGACTTAAACAATTGAATCAGGACAACAGGTTCCGTAGAGGAAATTATGGGAAATATCATATGAGAAATAGTAATGACCCTTCCTACGATTGATTCTGCATTAGTGGAAAAACTGAACTCTTGGTCCACAATAATTCTCAGATTCCGCATAGACTCCACAGCAGTGATTTGAATATGCTCAAAAAAATAGGGCAAAGAGAGTTTCCCCCCGCCCCTCAATGAAGTACAGTGACCTTACTGAAGTTAATTTGTAGTTTCCAAATTTTACTCCATTCCAAAGCCTTATCGGTCTTCCGTTGGTTAAGTAGCCAATCCTCCGATGTATTTGTTACCACAGCCATCTTGGAGTCATCAGCAAATTTAACCTGAATGGATTCAGATGAGTCGCAAAATTCAGTGATAAAAATTGAAAACAAGACCGGCGCCAAGACCGACCCTTGTGGAAGTCCACTCTCCAGTGTATGTCAACCAGATTGCATATCTTCCAAAATGACAGCGATTTGCCGTTCCTGCAACCAGTTGAAGATCCAATCGGCTAAATAACCCTCAACACCAACCTTTTTACATTTAATCACGAGCTTATTCTGATCAACTTTGTCATAGGCTTTTTCCAGGTCGAAGAAAAAAAGTCAACAGATTTTCTTTGATCCCAGAGTTTGACGCCCTTATCTAAAACCATGTTGGCTTACTTCAAATATATTGTATGTAACAAGAAATGTAACAATGTGATCTTTAATTAGGCGTTCAAATATTTTTGAGAAGTGATATGTCAGACTAATTGGGCGGTAGTTCACAGGATTTGTCGTACACCCTTTCTTAAAAATGATAGTGATAAAAGCCTTTCTCCAAATATCAGAGACAAACCCTGTGGGTAAATAACAATTATACAAAGTTAGCAAGGTAGGAGAAATCACTGTTGCAACTTAGTTCATAAAAAGAGCCATAGAACATTTCAGGCCCTGCAGCAGACTGATAGTTAAACTTAGCCAACGCTTTGGACAACATTTCGTCATCAATAAACAGTAGTGGAATACAGATTTTATAATTGGTCACCGTAGGGGTTTGCCCATTATCCTTATTGGATGCCAACATAAATTGTATGCACAAGGTTTCACATTTGTCCTTTGCAACGGTCACTATAATACCATCCTCGGAAATTAACGACATAATTGAACCCTGGGACCGCATTATTGTTTTTAACATATTGAAAGAAAGGTCTCGGGTCAGATTTTGTTTTATTGGCCAAGCAAAGCTCAAAATTTCGTTTACACTCAAAACTTTTTTTTCGGAGTTCGCTTTCTGGTATTCTAGAAACAGTTTGTTCCCCATACTTTTTCCATCTACGCCAAAGCCTAGTTTTTACCTTAATCAAATCCAAAATTTGACTATCCATCCAAGGTAGACCTTTGTCCTTAGGAAAGTATTCAACTTTACAAGCATGAAGACAAATATACAAAATTGAATCAAACAGATCCCAGGAAATATTGATCAGCTTAGCGGACCAGTCTTCTGAAAGTAACATAATATTGAGTTCATTCAAATTTAATCCATCAAAAAATATCTTTCGACAATTCTATGTTTAGTGATAGGCGCTTTGATACGCAGTTCAAACTTAACACTTTCATGGTCACTGGTAGAGAAATAGCCTAGAGAGGTACAATTGTTGACGAGGCTCGGATCTTTGACGAAAACAAGATCTAAAGTGTTCCTCCCTCTTGTTGGGAAGTTAACTAATTGAGTCACACCTAGAATAACAATAGCATTTAACAGTCGGCAATCAAAATTTCTAGTTGCTTACATTGATACCCAGTTTGCAGAAGGTAAGTTAAAGTCACCAATGAAAATACAATTTTATCTTTTCTCGTGTTTAGTGAAAAGTTCCTCATACCATAAGTCCAGATTCTCCGATGTGTCTGGGTGACGATAGATAACAAGGAAATGGTAAGTAAGACAAATAATTGTCAACTCATAACCACAATTATATTCTGAGTAGAAATTACTTTGGTTAACTGAAGTCGAAAGGGAATCGTGGGCCAGAACAAAAATACCTCCCCCCAAAATGTTATCTTCTCGATCACGGAGGATGATGAATGAATATCCCTGACGGGCTATTACCTCGTTTGAAACATTATAATTGAGCCAAGATTCTGTAATGCAAATAATATCAGGTTTTTCTGTAACAACAAAAACTGCAATTTCAACAATTTTGTTTTTAATAGACCTAGTGTTAAAGGCACAAATAACCAAAGGACGAGGGTGGGTGGGGCACGAGTTTTGGCGTCAATCCGAAGATACCTGTTTGCTGACAATTTTCCCATTTCGAATGATAATATTTTCTCGCTGCGCTTTTCGAAGTTTCACTTCGTCACTTACTTCGTTAAATTTCTGGCATTGCACAAATGTGGTTTTACATTGGAAAAAATTTTTTTGTACTCCAGTTGTTTACTTAACATTCGAGCATTAGTTAACACTTTACAAGAATCATCAAAGTTTTCAAATTTTAGCCATACCAGTGGTTTTTACCCAAGACCATTTTAGTATACCTGACAGAGTTGCCAGGGGTGGGGCCACAGATGGGCAGGGGGAGGGGCGAAGGCTTCCCCTCCCCCCCCCCCCTTGGGGGAAAAACCAGATTTTCGGCGGGGAACAGCCAGAAGTCGAAATCTATATAACGAAATAAAATTCGTAAAAATTTCGGGGAAAAAAGGTAAAAATACAGTTGCCGTTTTTTTTGCCGTTTTATTAGCCTCATCGCCTCCATAATATTTAAAAGCTGCCTTAGTTAATGCAGAAAAGTTAACTAAATATGTATAAAGCTAAACTTGTTAAGGATTCTAGCTTGAATTCATGATACCAATGAACTGAGCGAAAATCGTGTACAGTAAGTTGCTAAACTGAAAATTGAATTGCTGCCTTAGACCGTCAATGCCATTCTTTGACAGACATATTAGTTATGAGACACGTTTGGGATGCCAACATCTTACCAGTTATCTCTACAAGGAGAAGGCCCGATTATAAAAGCCCAATGCACAATGCAAAGTTTGTGAGGGGTCAAACACACCCAAAACAAACCTAGCAATAGCAGCCCAGTAATCAAGAGTCCTGGTATCCCAACCAAGAGGACGCAAACTCAACTTCAGCATCTAACCAATACAGAACTAAAAAAATTTACTGTGTTCACAAATGGCCGTATAGTTGGAGGTTTAATTTGCTAAAAGATCTTTTCCTCTTAGCCCATCGCCACTGTGATTTAAAACTAAGTCTCAGTTAATTTAGGAACGTCATCTGAATCTTCCGCCATTTGAAAAGTTACAACAATACTTTTCAAACCTAAATTAAAAGTGTTTGTTAATGTTAAATTAATTTTATTTTAAATTTAAATTCACCAGTTAATTTAATTTGTAAATTTATTATATAAAAAAAACAGAATATTGGTCACAATTAGGTTTTTACGACCTCTCGTGCTAAAAAAAATGTTACGAAAACATCCAAAATTTGCTTAACAGTGTGGTGCAAACGTGTCTCGGGAAGCCGAAGATAGGCCCTCAAATAATGTAAAATGTGTTGGCTTCCGGGGCTCTGCGCCGAACCCCACTGAGGAGCTCACAGCGCTCCCCCATACCCCAAGCTGGTTTCGCCGGACCCCTGCTTAAGTGAATCATATTTAAATAAAAAAAATTTAATTTTCTTTGCCTCCCCCCCGTCGGGGAATCGTTACCCCCCTCCCACCTGGAGTTGGCTGGCGCCACTACTGAGAGTCACAACCAATAGCATTCATTACGACATTCACAATTTCTAGTTTCTTATCCCCAGTGAGCCCAAATACAACCAAGTTATTCCTAATTCGTTAGCGATGTTCAAGTTCCCCAAAAATGACATCGTAGTTAATTTCGGAGTTACTATGTTTAGGGCTTTAAGCATTTAACATTTCGATTTTCGTTTTGATAAAATCAATTTCCTCTTCATGTTCGTCCAGTTTAATGTTAATTGACGCAATTTGTTCGGCTTGAGAGTCAATTTTTTGTTGATTTCTTCTAAAAGTTGGTTAGTTTTGGCTCCTTGGGTTTTGATTTGGTCTAAATCCAAATTAATGCGAGCAAGATTAATTTGGCAGTTTTTAGAAAACCAGGGGACGGCGACAATTGAGAATGTTGCATTATACTTTAAACCTTTGAGTGGCTGCCACCATGACAAACAAAGACCACATTATAATGAATCCTTTTCCGTATTGGTGACCTCTTTTTACATGATGGACACTCGTTTAGGTACGGCATGACTGTCACAACAAATAGCAAGCCCCAAATCAACACAATATT
>JAHWFP010228132.1:0-26564 GCA_023313725.1 Lithobius niger
TGAAAAAATTGCGGAATTCATCAGATGATGAAAAATGTAAACACAAAACACTAACCATAATGATATATTTATGTACATACATCATGTATAATTCATATCTTTTTTACTGAACAGTATAAAGCTACCGCTGTTACATTTTATAATATTTATACACAGTCTCTCATATTACAGCGAAAATATAGATGCAGTTTTATTTAGTTCTCACACTTATCTATGTTTCTATACGCTGCGAGAATTTTCACTGACCTAGCTCGTAGTTCGCTGCAAGAAGGCCTCTTTTACTAAGAAATTTCAGCATAATTTGATTAATTTAATTTCTTATTGTATATTTTTTTGTTTGCTGGTACACCAGGTTGTTTCTGTGAAGAGAGAATATTGTAATTTTTATTTTATCAATAACAGAATCAACTGCAGTGATCTAACATGAGAACCTTAAGCCTATATAATTGTTCGCACCCACATCCAAATTGGGATCAAACCTAACACAGTAGACAATCTGTTTTTCGTATATATTTTAGATCTTGTTGTGATCATGTCACAAGTACTGTTTTTATGAAATACTTGTTAGTAATGCGTATATCAGTCAAAAGCGAAACCCCATATATCACTCTTGTCAACAATAATGATACTCGTTATTATATCATTGTCTTCAACCCACTCTGATCAGGTTTGCCCTAATCTATAAGCTAATTGCCAGCACAATGCCATGTGTAGATAATGTTTATAGATTGATTATAGGCAAATCGCCTTGTAGACATACGTTGTCCTTTTCATTTATTTAATTATTCATTTGGTAGGTATGGAGACGATGTATTGTTATTATATTTGTGAAAAATACTCCATATTTTTTTGTACAATTCTAGAATGTTTACATTGTGTCCCTTGCTTGTGTGATCTTGTGTTTGTTTATTTATTTCAGAAAAATAAAAGATGTGTTGTTTTGAAAATGCTGGTTTCAACTTCTTTTGTACCGTTTTAGTCTCCAAAATAAATACTGATCACATTCTTAAAGGGGGATTGCCACCGAATGACATGCTGCAGCGTCTATAGCCATTTACCGTTATCGAAGTCTCTCTAGTCCTTACTGTGAACAGGCAAAGGAACACACTCATAAATTTCATTTTGCACAGCAAACAAACCAAGTGCCGCTTTTATTATTGAGTATAAAGGTGGTGGTGTAATAGTCAGAATTGGACATGCTTGGGATATTCTGAAAGGTGGGAATCTCTTCTTTCTACCAATTCTGGCTAAAATTGTATAGCTTAGTTAGGGACCATCCTACAGCTGTTTGAAGATGAAGTGGTAACAGCGCAGCCGCAAAATCGTATTGTGATTTCTCGATTTCAAAATGCTCTTACCAGCTCTCTATTTGTCCGAATTAAACATGCCTAGTATGTTCTGAAAGGTGTGGTTCTCTTCTTTCCAACAATTCTAACCGAAATTGTATAGCTTAGTTAGGGACCATCCTACAGCTGTTTAAAGATGAAGTGGTAATGGCCCAGTCGCATAACCGTATTGTGATTTTCGATTTCAAAATGCTCTTACGAGCTCTCTAATAGTCCGAGTTAGACATGCTTAAGATTGTTCCCGCGGCTAGAGTGTATAATTTCGGATATGTTTTATAAAACGTATTTTTGACACCTGTTGTGACAGAATTGCTTTGTTACAATTTTTTAGGTCAAACCCATGATTGACCGGAATAAAGGAAGAAATGCCAAATTAAGAGGTAGCATGCGATATTTGCTAACCAAATAAGTGCATTTGGTTAGTTAAAGCTGGCCATCAAAGCTGGACGACATTCACTACAGTTGGTATTCTAGCAGCGGTAACTTGCTGAAAACCAGAAAGCATGGCCATCGGCCCCAGAAACGGTATTCAAATCAAGATCGTTTTAAAACCTTGGTACTACAGTACTACGCCATTATACGCCATTATCTCAATATATAATATGCTTAGGTTGGGCAAGCAAATTCATCATTATGAATTATGCACTACAATGAAAGAGGGCGAGCGATCGACAATGTCAAACAAACGGGTGTGGCCTGTAACAATCAGTAACAATCGAAATATTGCTGTAATAATGCTCCCTCTTAGAGCCGACTTGAAGATTTTTAAAGTTGGTTCGGTAACAATCACTGCATGCACGACCGTTGTTGGATTTATTGCGCTTGCTATCAGAACGGAGAAACAGGCAATTGAGCGTCCTGCATTGAAAAAAGACATTTACTTCCAGAAAAAACAAATCAGCAGGGGTTAAAATGGAGGAGGAACAGGGATGGGGATATTCCGACTACTCAATAGGGAAATCCGGGTCGGGGATGGGGGAGGCGGTACGGGACGAGAAAGGGGTTACGGCGGGAGGGGGGGTGAAGGGGGGGGGAATCACACCATACAACTGGCTGGGCTGCAGGGGAGTTCGGAGGAGGAGGCAGGGGGCAGTCGGCACCCTTTTTATTCCATTTTGCCCACTACAGTACTTCGCTCACGTATGCGGGAACCGGCTAGACCGGCGTATGTTACGCCAGGGGTACAGCTAGTACCCAATAATACAAGAGTTGACGGGAAATCAGAGTTCCGACCATACCTCTTACAATAAACCCGTTATAACAATGCTAGTTTTTTAGGTTATCACTTAACAATGCGTACAAAACGATTGTTTAAAACTATAAACCTCTGAAGTGTGCGGCCTTGCAGTGCTGGAGACACCGGTTCTCGTCAGATCACCGAAGTTAAGCAGCATTGGCCCCGATTGGTACTTGGGTGGGTGACCTCCTGGGAATTCATTCTGGGTGTTGCAGACATAGGGCTTTGTCAGGCAGATGACCGGGTGCGGTTAATGCTCGCTAAAGCCCTTTGACCTCTGAAAGCCCATCATCTATTTTTATAAAGAGTTTCATTGTATATGCGATTAGATACAGAAATCGCGATAACGTACCAACTATTTAAGATAAATGGATGCGGTTTGCGGCATTCGTTAGCTATATTTATCTTCTTCAATTCGTATTCGGGCACTTTTGACGTAAATCCAATCCCTATGCCGCTGTGTACAATTTAAAACCGTAATGAGAGAAAAACGCTAACATGGTATTTTTGCAGTGTACAATTAAACCAATAATTTCTCGTAAAACTATAGGTTTGTGGAATATTTCACCAAAAATGACTTTTGTCGAAAATTTTATGCTCTACAACTTTGGTCCCATACATTATTGCCGTGAAGTTAACGGAAGACGAGATAATGGACGAAAACGCTAAACCGGAAGTGACTTTTGGCCTTTTTTCCAAGATGGCGACGAAAGCTCAACTCGGAATGTTGGGGAGTTTTAGTATGTTGGTTAGTATGACGTATAGGGGTTATGTACCAATTTTTCAGTTTAATTTGAATTTGTTACCGCAAACGCCTAATTTTAGGCTAATTTGACTGGACTATAATGACTTGACCCGATTGTCGACCCGATTACTCATCGCACGGCCTTGTCATCGGCCAATGAAAGCCTTTAGTGGTGGATCGAGGATTGGCAGTTGCCGCTCGCTATTGCAAAATGTCAGATTTTCCATGTTGGTGGCCAAAGTCTAGCTGTTCCTTATTTCTTAAGAGGAACACAAATTCCAAGTGTATCCGAAGAGAGTGTTTGGAGATGTGTGTCACTGCTAGTCTTAAAATTAACCACCACCAAACTGCAGTTTACGTGCGTCAAGGGCATTTCTTTCGGAGACTTGCTATCGTAAATAGTTTTTGTGCGGCCCTTGTTGGAGTATGCGAGTCAGGTGTGGTCCCCCACCCCTCCTTGGTGACATTGAAGCAATTGAGCGAGTACGGCGGTAGCTTACAAAAGGTTTGCCTGGCTTACGGGACTTGCAATACAGTGAGGGACTTTCCATGGTTGGTCTGCATGGAGTCCTTAGAACGGCGTAACTTGCTTGCTGATTTACACCTAACCTTTAAGACTTCGAGTTTTTTGTCGATAAATTAGCCATTCTTCGACTCCACGCCGCATGAGGCCACTTATAGAGGCATTCAATAAAGCTGGCTGTTCAGCCTGGGAGGCTGGGATGCAAGGAATTCTTTTCTGTAAGGGTAATAACTGTTTAGAACTCCTTCAGCAAAGATGGTTTCAGCAGTAGCGTGAGGGCACAGGCCACCCAGAGGGCAGGAGCAACTTTTGTTAAAGGGCACGCTGAGGTTTTTTTTTTACGGGGTCCCTTATTTTTTTTGGCTCGTCAGTCTTTATTTTTACCCTTTTTTAAGCTTGTTTTTCTTAAACGAAGCAAGCAGTCTGCATTAAAGACTGGCCTTGTGATGATACACAAAACACTAGTCTGAGAAAGAAAGAACAGACAACTGCCCCAACTGGGACTCGAATCCAGGACTTCCCGTTTACTAGCCGGGCGCTCTAACCACTGCGCTACCGGGGCGGGTACTGGCTAAGTAGCTGTTCAATCTTTCTCAGTGGTGACCTAGAGATCATAAACATACATACAAGGAGGGAAAGCAACTTTGCTTGTTGGCCTTCACACTAGAACAATGCAAGAGGCAAATAAAGAAAGAAATCACAAGATAAAGGGTAAACGAAGCAAGCAGTCTGCATAACCCTTGCTATTTTTCAGCAAATGTAAAGGTTTTTACAGGGTTTTTTGGTCTGTTTATTTTATTCCGCTTACTTAAAGGGCAGAAAAGGTGATTTACTCTTGTTTATTACAACAACAATACGATAACCATTGTTGATCACAATGCCCACACGTTTTTCTGCCATTATACGAAAAATAGGGACAGTAAGTTCCACAATCATTAGAGCATTGTTGTTTAACCATTGCCTTGTGATTTCTTGTTTTTCTTCTTTACCCTTTTATGACTCTTTCCTGGCCTTTTTTTTTTTTTCCTTTTAAAGCCTCTAGAGTCTAGACCCTTTCTCTGGCAGCAGGGCCAGCGTTTATCGGTTCAGATAACCAAAATGGACATATTTATTTTCCAAAAAAGCGCATTTTTCCGAAAAGGGAAGGGGCAATGCCCCCCCCCCCCCCCTGCCAACCTCCTGCGCCACTTGGTTCGGGCACGCTCTCCGGCGCACTTTCAAACCTTATTGGGTATAGTATAGCCCTTTCTCGATTTCTCAGAACACCGGAATTCTGTCCCCACAACCCATCAAACTCATCGAAACGACTCGGCTAAGCGTAACTGACATACCCTTCTTAATCCCTACCACTCTCGTGGTTAAACTAAATCTATGTAACCAAGAAAAGATTTGTTTGTTTGTTTGTGTATGTGTCGCCAGATTACCGAGATTCCCACTATAAGGCCGCCCGCGCACTGAGCGACTTGGCCAGATAGCTGCAGCCAATGAAATTGATTGATTAGTGCGTGGTTTTCCATAAACGGTAAGCATTCTCATTGGCTGCAACGGCCAAGTCGCTCAGTGCGCGGGTGGCATGAGTCTAATGAAATCTTGGGCGACTGCTAACGGGAAATCACACGTAATGTTTGTGTCAAACGGAATTGTTTGTAAAAGTAATGATTCGAACTCTCTTTTCAACAAAGAGGCACAGTACTGATGACGTCATGTTTTTTCCAGTCACAATATTTTCATACAGGAAGAAAACATTACACACCGCAGAGAGGACCCTGGGTGCAACCGACACCAGCGCAAGCCATTCGGACACCAACACCATCTTAACCACAAAATAACCAAGCCACAGGCAAGTTCACAGGCTCAGAAGACCGCGGGGTGACCGGACACCGCCAGCGGAGAGAGCCGGCAAACAAACAGGACAAATCCGGGCCCCCGGAGAGGCCAAGAGGACGCCACAGGGCCGCAAAGCGGGAACTGCAAGGCGCCACAACACAAGCGAGGGTTCACCACACGGCAGGCCAAAGGCCCGAGCACACAGGCGAGCCGCCACCGCACGAGGTCACGTACCGTCAAGACAGGCCAGCCACACCACTGACCCGGCAGACAGGGGGATTCATCAACACCAGACTGACCCAGCCCCAAAGTGCAATCCTGGATTCAGAAGGCGGCATTACTTCCCCTGATCCAGATGAGGCTGGAGTCCACGGAGTCACAGACACCAAAACACCCATCACCATCGCTACAGTACCCGCGAGTTGCCTGCATACGGAAATCCATGTGAAACCAACAGAAGCCGACGCACGGGGCAGAGCCAAGGCGGAGGAAAAGCCAACAGAACTGCCGGATCGCACCTGCAGGAACCCAGTCCTGCGAAAGCAACCCCCGTCGCAGTGCCGCGATCCCAACGTCGAGACAACACCAGACCGCCCAGGCAGCCACATCCAACACCCCCGTGCGTGTCAATTTGTTTTAGTACCACTTCTGAGAACCAATTAATTAATTTTTGCAGCTTTAAATGTTTCTGGGGGTTTTGTGTTTTAAAATGATTGTAGCATATACGATATTATTTTAAACTAATATTTAAAAAAAAATAATTACGCGCATTTAGGCCTATTCTTTACTCATGCAATGCTTTTAAAAGTAATTTTCTTATAAAGACATACTTCAGTATTACAGGTTAAGTGGGAAGTCAGATTTACCTTGACATCCGTAAGGCATTCGAATCGGTGGTCTAATCAAAGCTGCTTTTGAAACTCGAACATGGGCTTCGGTGGGCAGCTGTTGTCTTTGATCATGTCCTCCCTTACGGGTTGGACTCAGCGTGTTGGCAGCTAGCCCTCTTCACAATTGGAAATTGAAAGCAGTGTCCCGCAAGGGTCGGTCTTGGGACCCTTATTGTTTGTCATCTTTTTTAATGATCTCCATTGCGGGAACTTGCATTCTACACATCAGTTCAAATTTGCCGATGACTGGAAGTTAAGTACCCATGTAGTTGACCCAATGGCTGACCGCATGGCATTGTCAACGGCCATTGAATACGTTTCTGGGTGGAGTGAGGATTGGCAGTTGCCGCTCGATATTGAAAAATGTCGGACTTTCCATGTTGGTGGCCAAAATCCATCTCTTTAAGAGGAACACAAATTCCAAGTGTATCCGAAGTGAGTGATATGGGTATCTGTCTCATTGCTAGTCTTAAACCCTCACTACACTACAGCCTAATTGAGGCAAGGGCTTTTCTTTAGGACTTGCTAACGTAAATCGTTGCTTCCCCTCCGGGAACTCACGGGTCAGAGTTTGGGTGTTTCGCGTTTTTGTGCGGCCCTTGTTGGAGTATGCGAGTCAGGTGTGGTCCTTATCCCTGCTTGGTGACATTGACACGATTGAGCGGGTACAGCGGAAGTTTACAAAGGGTTTGCCCGGGTTACGGGACTTGCAATACAGTGAGAGAGGGTTGGCCTGCATGAAATCCTTGGAACTGGGCAGCTTGCTTGCTGATTTGCACCTTACCTTTAAGATTGTTCGAGGGTTTTTGTCAATCGATTAGCTATACTTTGACTCCACACCGTATAAGGCCACTAAGAGGCCATTCAATAAAGGTGGCTGTTAACCCGGGAGACTGGAGTGCAGGAGGAGTTCCTTTTCTGTAAGGGGGCAGGGGGGGGGGGGGGTTGAAGTTTAATGGCGCGTCGACAGCTCGGTCATTAGCGCCAACCTCAGTCACAGTGCAGTGGTGTAAGGGTAATCACTGTTTGAAACTCGACCACCAAAGAAAGATGTGAACTCCCTTCACAAAAAAATGCAGGTTTTTACCACGCAAGTCGAGAGCCCAGTGGACGTCCCCCACTCCCCTTAACACACACACACACACACACAAAAAAAAACTGCAGTTTTTGCCTCATAAAGCGAGAGCCCAGTGGAAGCTCCCCTTCATTCAAAAAGCAGATTTTGCCACACAAAGCGATAGCCCAGTGGAGTTCCCTCTTCCCCGGCACTTTCACAAAAAAAAAATTGAAAATATCGAGTCTTTGCCGCACACGATACAAATTTCACTGAATAAGCAATAACAAAAAAAAAACAAGAAAAAAAAACAAAGTGTTTTCTGAAATTTAGCGGTTACAAAAAAAAAATGAAAAATTTGGGCCAGTAAGTCGGCCCCCAAAGTCGGTGGTGGACCCAGGGATGACCTCTTCTGCCTTACCCTGTAGTTACGCCACTGCAGTTTTGAGAAAAGAGCCTAGGCACGATGACTACCAATGTAGCAGCATCAGTAACTACGAAATTTGAATAGGCCTACCATCTCTCCGATTCGTGTTTAGGTTACAAATTTTTCATTTTTTTTTTGTAACCGCTGAAATTTAGCGGTTATAAAAAAAAAATAAAAAATTTGGGCCAGTAAGTCGCCCCCCTCCCACCAAAGTCGGTGGTGAGCCCAAGGATGGTTGCCTCCTCTGCCTCCTTGTAGTTACGCCACTGCAGTTTCGAGAAAATAGGCTGGGAAACGACCACCTTTGTGGCGTCATAGTTACCAAAATTGTGGCGCATGACAGCTACGAAATCTGAATAGGCCTACCATTTCTCCGACCGATTCGTGCTTAGGTTCAGCCTACGGTTTAATGTGAAACGTAAATATCTCATAAACACTATAGGCGTCATACACAGATGCAGCTAGCTAGCGGGAGGGAGCTCAAAAATATCATCTCGTGCGCTTCCTTCCCCTTCGCAGGCTAAAGTTCGATCGGTTTAGCCAGGTTAGGCGCAGGCGCAGAACGTCCTCGCATCTGCAACAACCGTCTCTCCTCCGCCAACAGCCGCATCCATTGAAGCTCACGAACGCCGTGTTGGTTTTGACCAATCAATGATTTCCGTAGAGCGGGAGACGCCAACGAAAAAGAGTACGTACTGCATGAATGTGACAATATTTTGGGGGTTTCAATTCTGTCTCGATCGCGGGAAGACGGGTGTGAAGATGATGATGCTTTAATTTCTGGATGTGTTCGGGCGCCCAAAAAAACGAAATTTACGATTTTAACCCTTTTGCCGAAGATCTCGACGACCGCGTTTTCTACATCTTTGCACCATTTTGTGGGATTTAAGAACAACTGGAATTGTGTGAGGTTGGATAATCTGCGACACCTAACCCTACTTCTGACGTTGCTGGATTATTACGTAACGATATACTCTAGCCGTCATCCTTTCCCGTTAGCTACCGGTTGAAAAATACCGTCTTTAAAGGTATATTTTCTTGAAATCCCACAGGTAAGTGAAGACGTTAGGGCTATATCGAGGGGATAGTGTGCAGTATTGTAAAGGGCAGTTAGATGTTTTATATGTGGTTTTTTCCCCCAAAAGGGTCTTTTTTTAAGCTCTCTTAAAAAAATAGACCAATTATAATACGGTTCATATAGCATTTTACACAACAGAAAGAAAGAGTTCGATATTTCACAATTTTAGTCCCATTTCTGGCCACTAGAGGTCGTTGTTCGCAAACTGTGTATGTAACTCATTTGCCTTGAATGCGTATATTTTGTATTTTTTTCCCTATACAAACGAATAAATTTCCGATCAAAAAACACAAACATCTGAAAAATTAACAAGTTATTTAAACTGCAGGTTAGGATAAAAGGACATACCTTCTCACGAAAATTAATCGAGCATCCTGGGCCAAATAGCTTTTGCACCATTTGCACAGGTTGCAGTAGAAGTAGCAAAACCGTTTCTCTTGAGAAAACAAATAGGAAAATGAATGCATTTGCAACATGTATATGCCTCTGAATCAATGCTGCAAAACTGAGACATACAGGAAAGCCAACAGGGAGGAATGTACCTTTAACGAGTAGCGAACACACAGCCCCGAGAAGGCAGAGGAAAATTTCAGTAAAAGGGCACATTAAGTTTTCTTTGTGGACCTTTTTATTTATTTTTTGCTCTTTTTTTTCTTTACTATTTACTGCATCTTGCTGCTTCTTTATTAGCCTTTTTTTGCCCTTATCTGGCCTTCCTTTGCCCTTTTAGGCCTTTTTTTCTTGCCTTTAGGCCCTTTCTCTGGCACTGCCACTAAAAAACAAAGCTATTTTATTATTTTTTTAAAAGGGCATTTGGCGAAAAGGGCAGGAGCAATGCCTTCCCCCCCCCCCTCCCCTCCCCTCTACACGACACTGAGGTTACCACACATCTTATCTACCATCTATGGCAAGAAATGGCATTAAAATCGGTAAATATTAAATTCGTGCTTTAAATTTTATAAAGTAGTATTCGACGGATTTTGATGGTTCTTTTTTTTTTAAGAAACCGAAAAACCGTAAACCCTTAACGAAGCTAAAATTGTACGCAGTTGTATTTTTAAGTTTCATTTTTATTACAGATGACGTCAGGTCACATTCTAATATACATTAGGGCCTTGCTTTATTAAATAGTCCATTTAAGAACAAATTATATTAAGATGAGTCGAACCCGTAACGGATTATATGCAGCAGGTCACACAATACACAATATTAACAAACAATTGGAAATTTTCATTATTGCCATACATAGGGGGGTTACTCATACGTATGACAATCACTAAAGTGTTCGCGGCCTATCTTGAGTTCGCCCCAGAACGAATACAGATAATCGATTGTATGTTTTCGATAGCAGAGCACCTTGTTGATATCGTAGATGGTTACAAAAACAATGGCGGCCGTCGATGAAAGCCGCTTCCTCCAGGAAGATGTAGCCTTTCATAGAATACCTGCAGGACTCGAGTTACGCTGCGCGCACACTAGGCCTATTTTAAGCATCCTTAAAGGTGCATTGCTCATTGCTTGTTGGCTTCTCTGTACGACTCAACTTTGCTGTATTAGTTCAAACGTACGGTGTATTTAAATGTTGCAAATGCACACACGACCCTAGTACTTTGAATTTATTAATTTTCCTATTTTATTTTTTTATCTTTTTTTTCACCTCTTTTAAGATGGTTTTGCTGCCCTCACTGAAACTTGCATTACTATTGCAAAAGTTAAATAAATACGGATGCAAAGCTATTTACGTTGCCTTTCCGACTTATATGTGAGACTGCCTGAGCGAGGAATCGAACCCATGACCTCTGAAACCAAAGGCCGAGGTCCAACCGCTGTTTGGTTTCGAAGATCGTGGGTTCGATTCCCCGCTCTGGCAGTCTGATCTAAAAGTCCAAAAACCAATGCAAATAGGTTTGGTCTGTAATTATTTAACTCTTGTTCAGCCTTTGGCTTTCCTTCTTTAATATTGCAAAAGCTATATCCGTGAGGCGCACGAAAATAGTGGCTGGGCGTGCCCTTTTAAAGTGGCACTATCACCAATTGAAAAGCGAACGAAAATGCCATGGCGCCATCTAGAGGCAGTCATATCGTTAACCTTTACTACTTGCACCCAGGTGCACGAGAACGTACCAAATTGTCACTCAAACTGAGGCTCGGGGCTTGTTTGTTTTGTTAAAGGGCAATTACATCCATTTTGACATGCATGTTTTACTTTTGGATCACTTACACAATAATTAAACACCAGAATTGCGGTAAGAATACGTAACGTACGTCCGATACAACGATTTAATTATTGCATCACCAAAATACTCACGGAGACCGCCATTGTTTTGCTGGAACGCGCAGAAATTAATGCCGGCAGATGTCACTTTTCGATTTCGACTCGCAGCTCTATTGGCAGTGAGAGCTCAAGCGTCCGACGGCTTTATCTCAAATCGACAGTATAGTCGGCCAGCTAAGGCCATCGGACGCTTGAGCTCTCACAGCCAATAGAGCTATCTCAATCGGCTGCGAGTCGAAATCGAAAACTGACATCAGTCGGCATTAATTTCTGCGCGTTCCAGCAAAACAATGGCGGTCTTCTTGTCGTGTTTTGGTGATGCAGTAATTAAATTGTTGTATCGGACGTACGTAACGCATTCTTGCCGCAATTCTTGTGTTTTGTTATTGTGTACGTGATCCAAAAGTAAAACATGCATGTCAAAATGGATGTAATTGCCCTTTAAAAGAAATGACGTTGTACGCATCCCTTCGTAGATGAAAGCGAGTGAGTGCTAGTGCAAGCGGTAGATGTTGTAGATGTGTCACTTTAAATGAAAAAAATAATAATAATTAAAACCGTTGCATGCAGCAGTTTATACAATAAAAAGTCAGAATTTTAGATTTACCAATTTTAGTACCATTTCTTGGCGATAGAGGCCGTTGTTGGCAAAAATGTGTTCGCCTAACTGCAGTTTAAATCAGTTGATATTTTTTTTT
The DNA here is from genome assembly GCA_023313725.1 of Lithobius niger. Lineage (NCBI taxonomy): Eukaryota > Metazoa > Arthropoda > Chilopoda > Lithobiomorpha > Lithobiidae > Lithobius > Lithobius niger. Next base: position 12,101 of record JAHWFP010228132.1, read on the forward strand.
TTAGATGGAAGAGTTTTTGCTTTTTTTATCGAATGTTTGTTCTTTTCAGGGTAAAAAAACAACAACAATATTTTGCAATTTTTATACGGTTACAAGTTGTATCATTTAACATAATTTGCTAGCAACGGCTTCTAGTAGCAGGAAATGGTTCTAAAATTAGTAAATCTCAAATTCTGACTCTTTTGTGAATAAAGGCTGTTAGCAAGGTTTTTTTAAATTGATCTTTTGGGATTTACGAGATTTATAAAGGCATATTCTTCCTAACGCCATTTTTCTCGATCCTCCACATCAAGTGTCTACGGCCCGAAAGGTCTATTTAATTCTGAAATTTACTACTAAAGATCAATCCACTGCTAAAATTCCGTTTTAAAATGAGGCGTCTAGAACATTTTCTGTTGAACATTGGGAAGTAACTTAATCGCATCGTGCTAATTTTTACCTTGCTATAACCGTTACGTTTCGTCTGTGTTTGTGCATGAAACTAATTTTTAATCGTTTGCTAATAATTACCATGAGATCAAAAATGTAAAAGACTAATGCGGTAAGAATTAAAATTATTTATGCCAATAGAATACCGAAGAAAAATTATAAGAGACTAGCCTAAAAATTTATAAAATTATGATGTCAAAACACGAATATCTTTCCGGTTAGTCACGAAACAACTTATGCGCTGATGCTGTTTCGTCTACTACGCCCAAGGCCAACTTAGATAACTGCTGCGAAGAACGCAGCCACTTTCTCAGTTGACCTTGTATTACTACACCGTGGCTCGCGAAACGGTGCGAAGGTAACATGCGCGGATGGAGGTCTGCGCGTGGCTGTTATAGGACATGCAGGAATGTACCTTTAAGAAAAGGCCGTTATTGTAATCACAAGTTTAAATCAGCTAATTTGCGCTTAAACTAATTCTTGCGTGTTTTTCTGGTGTTTTTACATTTTTGCATTTTGGGATTTGTCCTTTTGTGGAAATAATTAAAAACCGTTTGGACATCAATAGGATCAGACAAAGGCACCTTATAACAAGAAATTATAGCAAAAACGAAATTTTCTAATTATTTATTTCCCTATTTCATATTCTCAACATATTCTCATCTTATCATTTGTTGTTGAACAGGATTAGGAGAGTTTGATCTGCAGAAACATCTGGTTGTGACATGGTAGGGAGAATATTAACAGTTCATCATATCGCAGCTAGAGGGCACCAGAGGTTTTTGTTGGGATTTTTTTTATTTATTTTTTTTATTCCGTGCCTAAGGAAAAATTTACTTTGTGTATTTAAACTACAGGGTTCGTACGCTAGACGGCACATTACCAGCTTTCAGAACTCTTGTGGCTCTTGGACAATAGCCCATAGGAATAACATTAGAACCGAAACGAAAAAAATTCTAGCAGCAAAACTACTTGCCTTACAGTAAAATTTTTAAAAAATTTTTAAAAAACTGAGAAGATTCCTTGGATAGAACTTCCAGCATGTTTAGTGGTTTGGTTGAAAATAGCATGGATTTTCGATGCAATGTAAACAAAATGAATTTTTTTTAAGTTAAGGAAGCATTTTTTCAAAAAGTGTTCTTCGCATGTGAGAGGTGATACATCCAGCTTTACGAATGAAAAAAAAAAAAGGTCTTGATAGAACAAACGTAGCTGGTTCCACATCATTTTGAAAACGTTTTCTTTATTTTAGCAGTGGAGGGTTAGGCCTAACTGGGTTGAAGGTCCAGCTCTTGCTCTTGGTCCGAGAGACCTGATTCCTGGTAATGCAACTTGAAAAATATGGATATTCTCAGGCTCATGCTCCATGCGTTGAATTTTAACAATTGTCATTATGATGCCAGAAGAGCCAGGGAATTACATGTCAGCCCAAATTTTTAACGAATCAACTCAAGTAATATTATGATACAATTTATTTGTGTTTGTTTTAATTTTTAACATGGAATGACCTGGAATAGCCTTCGTTCTTTGCGAACTGAGTTGAAAAAAAAAGTCGCATCTTGCCGATTATATGCCAACTTTCTATTTCGTGACCGACAATACTGACTCCTGTTCCATGATTTTTTTTAGTTTTGGCTCTGGCGCAGGCTAGTTATAGTTTCTAAATATATATATATTTTTTAAAATTGAAACTGCCAGGTTGTATCCTGCAATGCATACATGCAGACTGGAATTAATTAGACTGGAAACTAGAACTATGTAACCTGGAAAAAGGTGGATAACATTAGTTTTAAAGCTTTTTCATTCTGCTGATAAACAGCTTTTGCCTTGGAGAAAATGCTGGGTAAATGTTTCCTGAAATTTGTTAAAACGTATTGTTTTTTATTTTTTTATTTTATTTTAAGGTTCTACAGTATTTACGAAGTGCGTCAGAAATTTGTTTCTTCTTTATAAATTTGCTAAGGACGTCTGCTTGAACCAACCCTGTTTTTTTTTTAATAATACAGGGGTCAATACTAAACCCCCCCAAAAATTAAAGTTGTCTTTTCCGAACAGCACTAGTTTCACATAACCGAATAACCGAAAACTGGTGGCGTGTATCGAACAATACACGTTAAGAGATATGGGAATACAACAGAGTTTAGCAAATGAAAAATCAAATTGAACTAATTATATTTATCTCTTAGCTAAATACTTTTAAAAGGAATATTCTCCAGTAGGTAGTATAGTGGATTAGCACCATATCTAATTCTCCATAAAACCCGTTATAAGTTAACATTTCTAGTTCATGTATCAGAAGAGATTTCAAAATAATCTACAAGCGTCGCCAAACCAGAGAAACACTGATCTTTAAAAAGAAAGACCGGAAGGGTCACTCAATACATCAAGTAAAACCTCAACATTTCCACGTCGTCTGTATGTAAGGTCACTTAAATAAAGAGAAGACAATTTTATTTTGTTGCATGAGTTATTTCTTGTCCGACATATTTTTTTCGATCTTCCACACCAAGTACGGCCCCAAAGGTCTATTTGCTTCCCGTTAGACAATCCGTTGCTAAATATCCATTTTAAAATATGGTGTCTAGGAGATTTTCTGGTGCATATTTGGGAAATAACTTAATCGCATCCTGCTCATATTTACCTTGCAATAACCATGTCGTTTTATCTGTGTGTGTGCGTGTACGAATTTTTAATCGTTTGCTAAAAATTACCATGCGATAAAAAATGTAAAATACTAATGCGGTAAAAATTAAAATTATTTATGCCTACCGATCGGCGAAGAAAAATTATAAGATACTAGCCTAAAAAATTATAACGTGTGATATTGAAATACGAAAATCTCTCCGGCTTGTCACGACACAATTTTTGAATTGATGCTGTTTCGTCTATTAGGTCTAAGGCCAACTGAGATACTAGCTGTGTTGCTCCCAGCTACTTTCTCAGTTGGCCTTGTATTACTACGCTAAGTCTCGCTAAACGGTACGATGGTAACATGCGCGGATGGAGATCTGTTATATGACAAGCAGCAATGTACCTGTAAGAAAAAGGCTGTTATTATAATTACAAGTTTAAATCAGCTTATTCGCCCTTTAACCAATTGTTGCATATCATTCTGGTGTTGCATTTTTGCATTTTGGGATTTGTCCTTTTGTGTAAATGATTAAAATCTGCGGGCATCAACAGGTTCAAACAACAGAATCTAATAGCAAAAAATGATAGCAAAAACGGAGATTTATGATTATTTCTTTCGTTCATACTTTCTACATGCATTTATCAATTGTTGTTGAACGGGATAAGGAGAGTTTGATCTGCACAAACATGCGGTTGTGACATGTTAGGGGGGGGGGGAATTGAGGCTTAATGGCGCGTCGACAACTTGGTCATTAGCGGACATGTTAGGGAGAATATTAACAGTTCATCATATTTCAGCTAGACGGCACCAGAGGTTTTTGTTGGGACTTTTTTTTTACTCTATGCCTAAGGAAAAAAATACTTTGTATATTTGAACTACAGGGTTCGTACGCTAGACGGCACAACTTGAAAAATATGGATTTTCTCAGGTCAATGTTTCATGCGTTGAATTTTAAGAATGGTCCACTCTGAAGACGATGTGTACTGACAGTACACATGAATGTGTACTTTCTCAGCCTCCACACGAGTTGTGTACTGGCAGTACACAGCCTGTGCAGCGACAGTACACATTCTCGTCACAGCTTGTGTACTACCAGTACACAAATTGTGTACTCGCAGCACACAGTTCATGTGGAGCCTGAAAAGGTACACATTGATGTGTACTACCAGTACACATCGTCTTAACAGTGTCGTTATGATGCTAGAAGAGCCAGGAATTACATGTCAGCCCAAATTTTTATCGAATCAACTCAAGTAACGTTATGATACAATTTATTTGTGTTTGTTTTAATTTTTACCATGAAATAACCTGGAACAGTTTGAAAAAAAAGTCGCGTTTTGCCTATGCCAACTTTCTGTTTCATGACCGACAATACTAACTCATGTTCCCTGATTTTGTTCATATTTGGCTCTAGCGTGGGCTAATTATTATACTTTCTAAATAGTTTTTTTTTTAATTGAAACTGCCAGGTTTCAATGCATACATGCAGACTGGAATTAATTCGACTGGAATCTGGAACTACGCAGCTTGGAAAACGCTGGATAAGATCTGTTTTAAAGCTTTTTCATTCTGCTGATAAACAGCTTTCGCTTTGGAGAAAATGCAGGGCAAATGTTTTCTGAAATTTAATAAATCGTATTTTTTTTTTGTTTCTTTTATTTTAAGGTTCTACAGTATTTACGAAGTGCGTTAGAAATTTGTTTCTTCTTTATAAGTTTGCGAAGGACGTCAGCTTGAATCGATTTATTCAAAAACAGTACCCTGAACCAACCCTGCTTTTTTAATAATTCAGAGGTAAATAATAAACCTCCCAAAAATTGAAATTATACGTCCAGAACGGGACGGGCAGCAGATTACGTATTAAACGAAAACTGGTGACCTGTATCGAACAGCACACGTTAACAGCTAAGGGAGTACAACAGAGTTCAGCAAATGAAAAATCAAATTGAACTAATTCTATTTCTCTCTTAGCTAAATACTTTTAAAAGGAATATTTTCCAGTAGGTAGTTTAGTAGATTAGCATCATATTCAATTCTCTATAAAACCCCTTATAAGTTAATATTCTTAGTTCTCGTATCAGAAGAGATTTCAAAATTATCTACAAACGTCGCCAAACCTGAGAAACACTGATCTTTAAAAAGAAAGACCGGAAGGGTCACTCAATACATCAAGTAAAACCTCAACATTTCCACGTCATCTGTATGTTAGGTTACTTAAATAAAGAGAAGACAATTTTATTTCGTTGTATGAGTTATTTCTCGTCAGTTATTTTTCTCGATCCTCCACATCAAGTACGGCCCAAAAGGCATATTTACTTCCCGTTAGTCAAGCCATTGCTAAAAATCCGTTTTAAAATGTGGCGTGCAGGGGATTTTCTGATGAATATTGTGAAGCAATTTAATTGCATCCACCTAATATTTATCTTGCAATCACCGAGACATTTCATCAGTGTGTGGTACGTGTAGTAATTTTTTATCGTTTGCTAATAACTACCATGAGACCAAAAATCTAAAATACAAATGCGGTAAAAATTGAAATTATTTATGCCTACAGTTCGCCGAAGAAAAATTATAAGTTACTAGCCTAAAAAATTATAACGTGTGATGTTAAATACGAAAATCTCTCCGATTTGTGACGAAACAGTTTCTGCATTGATGCTGTTTCGTCTACTAGGCCCAAGGTCAACTGAGATAATATCTGCGTTCCTTGCTGCGAGCAACGCAGCTGCTATCTCAGATGGCCTTGAATTACTACGCCAATTCTCGCGAAACGTTGTGAAGGTAACATGCGCGGATGGAGGTCTGCTCGTGGCTGTTATAGGACTAGCAGGAATGTACCTTTATGAAAAGGCTCTTATTGTAATTATAAGTTTAAACCACCTTGTTTGCCCTTTAACTAATTCGTGCATATTGCTATGGTGTTGCATTTTTGCATTTTGGGAGTTCTCCTTTTGTGAAAAGAATTAAAAACCCTACGGTCATTAATAGGTTTAAACAACGGTATTTACTAGCAGGAAATGACAGCAAAAACAGAGATTTCTAATTATTTCTTTCATTCATACTTTCCACGTGCATTCTATCAATTGATGTTGGACGTGCGGGGCCTTCGAAAACCCCAAGCCAAACTCAACCAAACTCGTCCAGTCTGGAGGCAGAGCGGAGTTTGCTCATTGGCATTCTGTGTGTTAAGGTACCAAACTGCCTCCAGATGGTTGACTTTGGTTGATTTTGAATAGGTAGCTATCGAAGGCGCCCATAGATAGGAGAGTTTGATATACAGAAACATCCGGTTGTGGTATGCTAGGGAGAATCAAGGCCCGCTAAGATAGTAACTAGGAACGCAGCTGCTATCTCAGTTGGCCTTGGGGAGAATATTAACAGTTTATCATATCGCAGCTAGAGGCAAATCTTTCTAGAGGGAACCAGAGGTTTTTATTTTTTTTATTTTTTTACTCCATGCTTTTTTACATTTGAATTACAGGGTTCGTACGGTAGGTGGAACAACTTCTGGCATCTGGACTTTCTCAGGCTCAAATTCCATGCGTTGAATTTTAACAATTGTCGTTATGATGCTAGAAGAGGCTTCAACTCAATAAATATTATGATAAAATTTTTTTATTTTTTTTTTTTATTTTTACCATGAAATTACCTAGAATATCCTTCGTTCTTTGCAAGCTGAGTTGAAAAGAAACGGAGACCACTTTTTCAATTGGTCGAGCCATTCCGGAGTTACGGGACCCTGAACGATCGTTTTGATTGTTTTACATTGTTTTAACCATTGTAATTAGGGAACAATGCCAATCAGCAAACGCCAGATCCATTCTTCGCGCACGTGTTATGTCTCTGCCAAAAAGTTGATTGTTGATGGGAATCTGGGTGCTGCAGACCGGGTGCGGTTAACGCTCGCTAAAACCCTTTGACCTTTGGGGGTGCTGCAGACATAGGGCTTTAGTGCTTCGGGCAGATGTCCAGGAGTGGTTAACGCTCGTTAAACCATTTGAAACCCTTTGATAGAATAGTTGTAGTAGTGTTGTAATTGTTATTGTGGCTGCATTAATTTGGGGTAAGGGTGTACGGCTCCGGGCCATGACCCTGATGAATAAACTGAATTGATAGAATCCGTTTCAGTTTAGTTTTTGTAATAGGGAATGTGACCTTGGGTCAGGGCCCTGAATACACAAACTGAATTGATAGAAACCGTGTTTCATCTAAACGCATACGCCATATAGTATTAAACCAAACTAAGCTACGTTGTTAGGCAGCTGGAAACGATAGAGTGGCGTATTTATTTCATAGATGCAGGCTTTCAGAGATGAGCTGAATTGCTTCACGCACATATATTTATTGAGAGACGTGGCCCGGAGCCGTGCGCCCTGATTAGCACTGAATTGTTTCAAGTGGACAGCAACAATCACTGCATGTGTGTGAGCGTTCACACCTGTGCATGTGAAAAAAAAATTACTTCAAGCCACAAGGCGTAGACTGAATTGTGTTTGGTGTAAATTACTGCATGCCATAAAAAAAGGTAGACGGATTACTAACAAAACGTCAAGTGTACCGTAAAAAAAGGGTTATATAATTGAAGTTTGACTTTACTTCTTAAAATGTACACGGATAAAATCGATGATTTTTAATTGAAATATGCAAATGTAAAATTGTGAAAATTGCATCTGTTTAAGTGCTGTTGTGCTAAACATAAAGCACAACAGCACTTAATAAGATGCATTTTTCTCAATTGTACCAAGTAAAGTGAAACTTCAATCATATAACTCTTTTTTTTTAAGGCACACTTGACGTTTTTGTTTGTAATACTATTTTTCTTCAACGAAGCACAGATTGTACCCGATTGTATTTTTAAAGTTCGCTTTTATTAGAGTCAGGTTGTTTACAGTAGGGCCTTTATAACTACTTTTAATAACATTACATATAACTGAAAGTGAAAACCATTGCGTTTTAAACAATAGCAACAAGGAATTAGAACTTTCCATTTTTGTACCATTTCCTTCCTCTAGATGTTACCTGTCAACCTAAATTTTTAGCCAATCAACTGTATAGTAATACTATAAGAGAAATGTATATTTTTTGGCTTTTACTACGGAATGACCTACAATAGCTTTCGTTCTTTGCAATCGCATTAGGCCTATGTCAACTTTATCTTTCATAACCGACAATATTTTCTCCTATTCCATGATTTTGTCAGTTTTGGCTCTACTCGATCGAGGGCAAGTTGTAATTGCTAAATAGTTTTGTTTCTTCATTGAGGCTGTCTGCTTGTACGCTACGATGTAAACATGCAGAGTGGAATTAATGAGACTAAACAGTGAAAGTAAGTAATCTAAAAAAGTCATGGAATTTAGTTTAGGGTAATTACAACGGAGGTATTGTCGTGTAGCGAGCAAAGCACGCTAAGAGGTAAGGGAGTACACCATAGTTTAATAAATTAAAAATCAAACTGAACTCATTCTATTTTTCGCCTATATAGCTACGTACTTTTAAAAGGAATATTTTCCAGTAGATGGTTTAGTGGACCAAAATTTACATCCTCAAAAAAGTCGGTTATAACGTAATATTTCAAGATTTAATAGCAGAAAAGATTGAAAAAATCTTTTAATTTGAAAGGGTTGAAGTGCCGCCAAACCAGAGAAAAACTGATCCTTAAAAGGAAAGACTAGGTCAGTACATCCAGTAGAAATCTCTACATTTCCACGTATTCTGAATGCTATAGGGCAGTGACACAACATAGTATTATTGTGTATAACTCTATGGTGGAGCCAGTAACTGGGATAGCTGCAAGGGTCACTGGAGGGGGAAAAGAAGGGCGTCTTACTGAAGACAATGCTGTAAGAGTGGATTTCTTAGGCCTATAATGCGCGATTTTTGTCGATTTGTTGGCAGTTGCTGACATTTTTAAGAAAGTGGAAGCTTTTCTTTTACGGTTACAAACTATCAGCATAAGGAATTGGAGAAAACAACGTTTTTTTAAGCCTATGAAATCCGCTCTGAAAGCATTGCCTTGACTAGAAGTGCCGTTGTTTAACCCTCCATTTTAATCTAGTGCCCCTTGCAGCTATTTCTCTTGTAGCCAATATGACGTCACATGACGTAGCTCTATTGGAACACTAAATGCAGTTGTACCACCCAACCAGTTACCAAGGTCAAAATACTATAGCCCTGGGGTTCCGTCCTCTGATCTCCCACAAATGCTGATGAAAATGCTTCAATAGTTTTCTGTCGATTTTCCATAAACGGTAAATTCTGGGGGAATGCGAATAAAAATAAGCAGAGAAAACCTAGAGGGCACCTGTGGTTTTACTTGGGATTTCTATTTTAGTCTTCTGTACAGCGAAAGCCGGGAAACTATCGCAACAACTTTGTCCGTCCGTTGGTCCATCGCCGAACTCAGGAGCGGTACCAGATAGAGCCAAACGGTTTTTATTATTAGATTCAGCGTCCACAAATCAGTTAAAAGGAATTAAAAAAAACTGGAAGTATGAATCGAAGTGGCCACAAGTGGCCGACGAGGGAGTCCATCGTCTATGCACCAGTACCCGACAGAGAAAAACGGTCCTCACCATTAGATTCAGCGTCCAAAAAAATAGTAAAACTTAATTTTAAAAAACCGGAAGTATGAAGCGGAAATGGCCCAAAAGTGGCAAAAGTGTCAGAAAACCGCTTAGGACTAGGTAGTCGCTGCCCCCGTTTATTGTCACTTAGGAAAAAAATACATTGCATATTTGAACTAGTTTGACCTTTCGAAGTATTTATGCTTATAGTAAATACTCGGAATGAAGGCCAAAATGTAGGCAAATAATTACGCTTATATTTGTGTAGGTAGGTCTGTATTTATCCGATATAGGCCTATTTTTGAGTAATTAGGCCTGTAATTAGCATTACATGCATAAGGGCTACATTTGTGAGATTGCTCTGATATTTAAGTTAAAAGGCATATTTTGTGTGAGTGGCCTATATTTAAGTACTTAGGCTTATAATTAACATTATCTAACGCCTATATTTGTGTTTTAGAAAATAATTTTTGGAAAAAAAATAAGCAATTTTTTTTCTTTGCTGGGTTTTACAGTAAAAACCAGCCATGATGTTGTTTTATCAAATTTTTTAAGGGCATATAAAAAAGGTCATTAATTAATTGTGTAGTTAATTATGGTTAATTATGTGGGAAACGATTTTATCACCAGTATTCCAAGAATTAGCCGTTTGCTTCCATAGCTTCTTCCCTCAGCTGCACTTACTACCAAATGCTATGCAGGAAAGCACAGGCGGAGTTTTTGTGTAACAAAACGCAGTTTTTAAATCGGCCGATTTCTTAATGGCGCTAAATTTTGGTTAGAAGACAGTGTTAGCATCAGAACTACTTTTCCCTGCATGCTTTGTCCCATCCCGGTTCTCCCTCTGTTCCGACCGGGTTTCTGATGTTAATCCAGGGTAGATTAGCGTTAATCAGTCACGCATGTTCAAAGAATGAAGACAGAGCCGGCTGCATACTTTTCGTCATGTATGGTTGTTTCATGTAGTCATTATGTGTGCGCGGTGTATTTAGAGTCCTGCAAGTATTTTTTAGCGGCTACGTCTTCCTGGATGGGGTGGTTTTAATCGATGGCCGCCATTGTTTTTGTAACCATCTTGGATATCAACAAGGCACTCTGCTACTAAAAACGTACAATCGATTATCTGTGTTCGTTCTGCGGAGAACTCAAGATAGGCCGCGGACACTATAATTGTATTAAATTTTTGTTGTTATAGTCCAGTATTTATACTCCTCTGTTTATACTCCCGTGTTATTACACTCCCGTATTCATACCAACTACATCGTTAACGTATAGGCCTACTTAGATGGTTACAGTAATGCAAACTGCATTTGTCCTGAAAAAAAAATAAAGCCTGAGCCCAAGACGAAACTCGTATGTAGGCTCAGTCTTTGTTTTTTGAACTTCGTGACTGATTAACGTCAGAAACACGGTCGGAATAGAGCTGCCCTCCTAAGTCAGAAAGACGAATCTACAAAAAGTCAACTTTTCAGGAGAGCTATTTTGCGTAGTTTGTTCCAGCCGACCTACTAATTAACAACCATATGAGTTGAGATTAAGCAGAAAGGAAGTCTGACCCTTTAAGATAATACTATCAAAATTTTAAAACCAGCCTCGCAGAAATACAGGAGTAAAAGCAATTTCGTTTTTTTGCCTTTCATAATTTTTGAATTAGTCGCTTCATTCAGGTTGGCAAAAAGACGAAACAGGGAGTTTCGTCTTTTTGCCAGACCCAGGATTAGTTCATGAGAAAACGTAAGTGTAAGAAAAATAAAAGCACGTTTTTTTTATTTTAAAATCATCTTTGGAGATCGAATTGAGCAACTTAATACTAATATTTACAACGAGGAAAAAAATTATATGCAATTAAAAGTGCCATATTATAAAAAAACTCAATAGTACGCTTGTCGTTGTTTCTGTATTGGATAAGAAAAATTTCTTCACGTCACCTTTACTGCCCTCAGAATCTGGCATATTTTCCAAAAGGCTTTTATGTTCATGTCACTAACTTAGAAACAATACCTGATTTTTTTTTATCGTTGTTTAGTCCTTTTGGATTAGTAGGCTACGAGGTGATTGTAGTTGGAGACAAAATTTATTCTTTAAGCAGTCAAGGTATTTGTATTGTCCAGACAGTGAAGTTTTATAGAATGTCTTTTTTTCATATCTTCTAGCCTCAGTTATTATGAAAATGTGGTTTGTAAGAGAGTTTGTATTCTTCGAATCCATTTTCTCAGTTACTAAAGTTCTTCGTAGGTACTGCTTTCACGGTAGTACCGGATTCAGTGATGCAGAATTTATGAAATTCGAAAAGTCGAACAGTTTTCTGTCCTTCCTTGCTAACTCTTTCTCTCTATATACACATACATGGCGGCAACCAGTTAGGTTTAACAGGGCTGGTCCCTTTTCTTGTCTTTGTAATTTTGATTGTGAACAAGACACACAAATGTTCTATTGTGTTGAAAATTAAAATTGGTTGCTTGTTATGTATAAACTGTGAGACTGGTTTGTCAGGACACCCTTTGTTGAAAATCTCCTTTCACTCACAAACTGGTCGTTCTGTACTTTCTTATATTTAGGGCGAATGTAGTTAATAGATATTTCATCAGAAAATATAGCTAAAAGGATTGTGTTCAGAAGAGTCATTTTTTGTTTTGGATTCCTTAGTTTTCTAGTCATAGTAATATTTGGTATTCATCTCTGATGAAAAGGTAAAATTTCCAAAGAACATTCGCAATGTCCAGTGTCACTTCCTGCTACATCTTAACTGTTCCAGTGTGAAACAGTGTTGGTTTGCTATACGATTAAATAAAAAAGTTTAAGTCTATTTCCCAATTTTTGTTTTGCCGTATATCATGTCATTATTCGTTCGATAAAAAACACTTGACAACCCCTACCCAACTACCTTGAGTAAAAATATTCATGAGCCGCCTCGAATGGTCCCACATTCGCCTATCCCCACATGATTCACCCGAATCCAACCCCTTCCTCCTCCCTCCCCCCGGTTCGTAAATTCTAACTCATTACACAAACTAATAGGATTAAAGACGGATAGCCGAGGCTCAACAATCGAAATAAATGCAGATGCAAACCTGTTTACGTTGCCTTTTGGACTTATATGTCAGACTGCCTGAGTGGGGAATCAAAGGTCTTGGGTTCGATTCCCCGCTCAGGCAGGCTGATATATAAGTTCAAAAGGCAACGTAAACAGGTTTACATCTGTATTTATTTAACTAATAGGAATGTGGTAGAAATAAGCAATGAGTTGCAGTGCCCTTCCTTCCATATCCTTCCTTAAGTTTGCTTGCTTAACGTCTCGTAAATACAAATAATAGCATATCAAATCTTGTGATACTTCATGAAGTTGCAAGGATAAATATTATCCGGTAAAATAGGAAGTTGCACGCAATATAATCATATAACGCAAAAATAATCGCGTTATTCTAAAACATGGATTGTGGTGGAAATATATTTATATGTTAAAGTAAGTTGTTGTTATCCCTTAAAAAATGTGCCAGGTACTTCATATGCCTTTCTGTTAGGAAGTTCAGAGATATCACTTGGCAAACTGGTTAAAACTCACATTAGAATAAGTTTTCTCTTACCTTTTAAAAGGAAATTCAATTTTTAGTTTTATTTAGCTGTCGTCATGCACACGACGTGCGTTGGACTTAACGAATCTGAATGACCGAAGCGCCTCTGATGTTTAGTGGCTCAAGGAAGAAAGACGAATGTGAACTTTTTATGACGCAGAATTTATGGCAAAAAAACGAATATGACATTCGTCTTTCTGGCAACGGACATCAAAGGTGAAAATGCTACATACGTCTTTCTGCCTGGAGAATTAAGTAAATGAGCATCAGATACGTTTTTCTGCCACCCCTGAAATTCGGTGAAAAATTGAAAATAGCCAAAATACGGGTTAACCATTGTATAGAGCATGGCTTCATTAGTCGTATAAGCCTAAAATGTGCAGATTCGTCTTTTGTTAGATTCGTCTTTTTGCCTTTGGACGGCAGAGAGGGTAACCGGAATGGGACAAAGCATGCAGGGAAAAATACTTACATTGTCTCTTAACCAAAACATAGCGCCATTCGAAGTTATCAGCTGAACTAAAAACTGTATTTTTAATGAGCTAAAAAATAAGTGTGATTTTCCCTATGGTAAGTATTAAAAACAAGATAGTACTAATAAGAATACGTTTACTTGTATCAATTAATTTTAGTTTGATTCCGAAATATCCCTTTGCCAAGCAAGGAGAGTGCAAATTGTCCCTTCAGATATAACAACAAACTATTCTGACAATGGGACTTTTGGAAAAACCGTTTAAACTTGTACTGTTTACCACTCTTGCTTGATTCCGAAATTCTCCTTCATCAGCAAAGATGGGAAATTAGAATTTCACCCTTCATCCGACAACGATAAATTCGTCTTAGTTTTCAGCAGAACTTTCCTGGTTACATTGTTGGTATAAAGATCTGCCAGAACTCACTAGCGGGTTCCGCTAACAATGCTTTTTTTTGCAAAAAGCAGAAAGTTAAAAGCACTTTAGTAATTAAAAATACATCAGAGTAGCCATCGTTTTTCACCTGCACTTGATGGGGGGGGGGGGCGGCGTCGGAAGCTAACGGGCGCGTCGACAGCTCGGACTAGCACTTGAGGGCTAGTCAAAATGGGTCAAAGGGTTTTAGCGAGCGTTAACCGCACCGTGTCATCTGCCCGACAGCAGCCCAAAGGCCCTATGACTAGCCTGTATATATTTGTAACAATGGTTTTAAACAATGGTGCATCGTTTTAAATCCATGACGAGAACCACACGCGTGTTGTGTGAAAAGTAAGAAATGTGATTACCTTGATGAGA